>CM056556.1:9184597-9387097 GCA_029721515.1 Synanceia verrucosa
TCTGTCTGCAGGAAATACTCACCATCATTTCCGCTAACATTTCCAAGATGGCTGCCTCCATATGTAAACATGCGATCTATGCTAGAAGCTAGTGTTGCTCAAGTTTAATAGTTCTTTGGCATGTATTCATATTACCGGTTTGTGTGTTATCAGATGACGTAATAGTAACATCCAATGTGGGATTATTAACAAATTAGACCTCAGTTTGTCAGTTATTACCGAGCTAAACAGGCTAGCGAGCTAACAGCTAACGTTAGCTAGGCAACGGAGAGCCATGCCAGCGCGAACGTTATTCGTTAAATCTTTGCCAGCTTCAGCTTCAAATGAACGGCTGGAGGAGATTTTCTCTGAAATTGGTCCGGTAAAGCAATGCTTCGTGGTCAGAGAGAAAGGTGATGCTGTCACTGTCAAATAATTTAACTAGACCATTTACTATAACTGGAGATGAGCAGTGCTAACATGTTCATATTAATAACCCACTTTCATTTACACACCAGGCACAGAAAAATGTCGAGGATTTGGCTATGTCACATACTCCATGGAGGAAGATGCAGATCGAGCCCTGAAAGAAATAAAAGACTACGATGGACAGAGGCTTTCTATATCAGTGGCGAAAAAGAAAATGCAAGACAAAAGGAAACCAGGTGTGTGTTAAAGCAACAAATAAGTGGGATAGTTCTCACATTATGTCTACTTTATAACCTTGATCATATCTCCATTTAGCGCCTAAAGAGCCAGCTGCAGAAGCAAAGGGAAATGAGCAGAAGCCCAAAGGTTTCAGGAAAAACGACCTGAAAGCCAGACTCATTATAAGAAACCTGAGCTTTAAGGTAAAAAAAACATTGAACACACACTGATCCATCCTCTGAACCTCCACATGTAAATAACAGTCATGCTCACTTATTCCCTGAATGTTCAGTTGCAGTTTGTAGTGTGTTGTATTCACATTCATCCTAGTACATTAGCTATTTTAGTTTGTTTCATGTTGCTAAAGCGAACAGCTGTTTAACAGTGTCCGTGTGCTGTTAACATTGTCCACTCATTCTTGTCCAGTAACTTGTAACTTTGTGTTACAGTGCTCAGAAGATGATCTGAAACAAGTTTTATCCAAGTTTGGAACAGTTCTTGAGGCCAAAATTCCCCTCAAACCTGGTAAAAATATGTTTTTAAATTCTTGCACAAACAAGCCACTCATATGTGACCCCTAAGTAATTTGATTGTTTAGATTTAGGGGTTTTTTTTTTTTCTTCCTATAGATGGGAAAATGCGTGGATTTGCATTTGTCCTTTTTAAAAATGTGTCTGAGGCAGGGAGAGCGCTTAATGCCATGAACCTGAAGGAGATAAAAGGTCAGTGAGCGAGACACTGTGCTGTTGTGTGAGGAAAAACATCATGAGAAATGATCTTTTGTAATTTGTTTCCTGTGACTGCGGGTTTAGATGTTGTTGTCTTATTCACAGGTCGGCAGGTGGCAATTGACTGGGCTGTGCCAAAGGACAAGTTTATCGCCACACAGTCCTCCTCAAGCGCAGGTAACAGGCATTTCTTATTTGCAAGAGTGAACAACTACGACATATTAAAAATAGTGAATCACATAGTCATTAGAAGGTGTCTACATGAAGAGATTAATAATTCCCACTGTTTTGCTTTATTAATAGGAAATAAAGATACAGAGGCAAATGACACGAAGAGTGACACTGAAGACGAGGATGAAGAAAAGCCGCAAGCAGCACCTGAGAAGAAAAAGTGTGAACTACAAATATGTCTGCCTGTGTTGATATGTCACCACATGTTAAAAACTTCACCGATTAATTTTGATTTTGTTTGAAATCTTTCAGCAGAGTCGCTTCCAAACCAGCTGTGCAGCAGGTGGAAGAATCTGAATCAGATGATGAAGATGACAGTGATGATCAAAACAGTGAAGAGGAGGAGGATGAGAAAGACAACGATGCTGATGATGATGAAGTGTCTCAAGAGGAGGACAGCGACAGTGATGACAATAAGAGTAGCCTTGATTCAGAGGATGAGGATAAAGCTGAAGATGAGGATGATGAGGAAGAAGATGAATCAGGTGTGAAGTCCCTGCATATAATTTAAATTAAAAAAATGTCCATAAATAAGTTGTTTTTGTTTTGACTCTGCTTGTCTGCTATTTTTATCTCCAGCTAAAAAGAAAACTACAAAAAAGAAGCTTCTCCCATCAGACGTGAAAGAGGGAAGGACAGTTTTCATCAGGTTGGTAATTCTTCTCACCACTTCATCTTAAACCTGCTTTCATTTATCCTACTCCTCCTTTTTCATCTTCACATTTTCCACGTCTTTTTACCCGCTCATCATCTCGTCACTGTCTTTGTTCATCGTTCTCATGACTCATTTAGGAACCTGTCCTTTGACACTGAGGAGGACGGTCTTGAGGAGGTTCTCCTAAAGTATGGAGAGCTGAACTACGTAAAGATAGTTCTCCACGCAGACACTGGACATTCAAAAGGTTGGTTAGCAGTACTTGAATGAAACATTTGTCTCTGTGCTGTTGGAGAAACAGCTTGATTAATTTAATGTGGGTTTGTTTTTACCAGGTTGTGCATTTGCTCAGTTTAAGACTAAAGAAGCTGCAGACAAATGCATAGCTGTAGCAGAGGATGCAGCCGAGGTAATCAATTCAGAATAATAAACTATAAATATTCCCAATGTGTGCCCTTTTTATGTTCATGTTGTCCCGTTTTGCGCTGTGTTGATATTGCTGCCTTGTTTTAACATTGGGTTATTTGATGCAGGATGGTGGCATCCGTGTGGATGGCAGAAAGCTGCTGATAGTGTTAGCAGTGAGCAGAGATGACGCTTCCAAGCTCAAAGTGGACAAAGTGAAAGTAGAGTCAGGCACCAGGAACCTGTACCTGGCCAGAGAGGGATGTGAGTAAACATAATTTTCTTTCCTCCTTCACCAGCTCTACAGTTCACTATCTGTGTTCAAGGTATCGCTTCATGCAGATTTGTGAGGTTCCTAGTAAAGTGTCACAATAGGTTTAGTCATCACATCTCTTCGTTAAAGTGCATCTGTTTTTATAATCAGTGATCCGCGCTGGCACCAAGGCAGCAGAGGGCGTGCCAGAAGCAGACATGATCAAACGATCGAGAGTGAGTTTGTTTTTCATTAACTAATTATAATGTTTCTGCTTGAATGATTTGACGGTTATTTTTGGTGTTGCCTGTTTCCCTTAGTTTGAAGAAATAAAGAAGGCCAAGCTTCGGGCCGTAAACGTGTTTGTGTCAAAGACTCGTCTGTGTGTCCATAACCTGCCCAAGTTTGTGGACAATAAAAAACTCAAAGCACTCTGCCTCCAAGCTGTAAAAGGAAGCAAGGGAGTCCGCATCACAGAGGTGAGAGACCATATGGCATTCTGGGAACATTTCATTAAATATGGCGGTATTATCATGGTAGTTGTTATTTATTTGCAGTTTTTTTTGGCTGTCATAGAACAGAGTGTCCAGTAGGGGGAGTTATTGTCATTCTCCTTCACACTGTGTATGCGCTCACCTCCTGTTTCTCCTTTTAGTGTCGGGTGATGTATGACAAGAAGCCACAGAAGGGGCAGGTGATGGGGCAGTCGTTGGGTTATGGTTTTGTCCAGTTCCAGGCCCACGAACACGCTCTCAGCACACTGCGTCACCTAAACAACAACCCTGACATCTTCGGGTCACACAAGGTATGAACTCGCACAATGGAGAAGCAGAGTATTTTCCAGGAGTGTTGTATTTATTTACCTAGACTTGACCTTGTGGCGATTATTTTGTTTGACTCACTGGATGATGTCACCCTGCAGAGACCTATTGTCGAGTTCTCCCTGGAGGATTCAAGGAAACTGAAAATAAAAGAAATGCGACGACAAAAAAACAAGGTGAGTTTATCGATTGTGATATTATTGTTGACTTAAATGTTAGACTCCTTGTTCAAATTGAAACATTTCCGAAATGAAAAATCACCCTCTATGGGCATCTTTACAGGAATATTTCCAAAATCGTCATTTTAAAGGAGGCGCTAAACCTCAATCCCAGGCAGCTGGAGATGGCAAAGGTCCCGGGAAAGGTGGAAATAAAGCACAGTCCTCATCAGAGCTGACAGGAAATGAGAGAGGTATGAAAACAAAAAGACACAGGAAAAACAACGATCATATTAGGAAGATGTCTAAGTGTGTGAACGGTTTACTGTCACAGAGAGTGCAGCAGCACACTAGTGCTCTTGAGAAAACATTACATTTGACTCACTGAATAAATTATTATTTTTGCTCTTAAAAATAGTTATCTTCTATCTATTTTCTGATTTTTCTCTCTGTCCACTTTTCTAATTTTTCAGCTCCTCATCAAAGCCAGAAGCAAATTGCGCACCATTCAGGCTTTCAGACCAAGCCTGAGGTTGAGCACGTCGATCTGGAGAACGGAAAGAAACGAAAGAAGGTTCTAGCCTTTCCTTCCCATCGGGGGCCAAAGATCAGGTACAGTTCTCATTGCCTTTACTAGTCTCCTGTCTATGATGTACAGTACGGTGTCTCTCAGTGCTCATGCAAAAACATCTTGATGTTTTTTGGAATTCCGATAAAAAGGAAGTGCAGAAAATTATCTATTTTTAGATGTGAGGTTAAAACAGTCTTTAACAGTGCCATAAAACGGGTTAAACATATGACAAAACCAAACGATGAGCGTCAGGCATAATTTACAGACTATTGTTCTTCGCAGAATGCGTGACAAGGGAAAGCAACAGGCTCCACCACCCAAGAAAGCAAAGCCTGGATCCAACAGGAAGGAGCGTCAAAGACAACACATGGAGAAGCCCACACAGCCCAGAAACCAGGTTCACACAGATTCTGTTGTACATGTTATGTTCATTTGTAATATTTGGTCATATTCACAAAACATTTTCAGGTGAAGAGTAGCTGCTCAGGAGCTGGCTTATCACTGAAATTGGTGGATTTGTCAGTTCTCATGTTAAAACTCTGAAGACATGGCCGTTGGGGGACCCTCAAAACACATTTCAGCACTAAAAGGAAATCAAAACAATTATTAAAACTACTAAGAGTCAAATATTGACATTAAAAAACCAGGCATTACTTCATAATCTATTTATCACAAAGAGAGATTGGATTAAAGCAATGTGTTTTACCACCTTCACTGAACACAGCACAGTTATGTTTTCCAGTAGCTCAGTCAATATGAATTGAGTGCTTTGCTTCCACCTAGTGAAACTAAAGCGACATCACATTTTGGAAACTATTTTTTTATGCATTTTAACAGGTGAGAAAACATTTTGATTTTTATGGGGGGACCAGCCCTTTACTTTAGCTTTTTTGTTTTTAATATTTAAAAAAAAAAAAAAAATACAGCAAGTAGCAGAAATACAAGCACAAAAAAATAACACTAAGTGAGGGAGGAGAGAGAACAAAGTTGTGGATTGTTTTATTGTATTGGGAAAACTTGTCTGTGATGACTTAAAGCTAGGGTTGATAATGTTGACAAACTGGCACTAGATTTAAAAAGGTGATGTAGCTGAAAAAGTGTGAAGAGAATTTGAACAAATATTACAGAATTATATTTTTCAGGAACCTTTTTTATAGAAGCACCAACAACTAAAACATTGTTGTTACTTAAATGAATCCCTCTATCATTTGTCCTCAATCATTCAAATAAGGGTCTTTAAATTAAAGTGAATAAATTTGAAAAATAAAATGTGAAAATTGGAATGCAACCTTTACCTTGATATCATGATGTTTGACAAATAATAAGCAATATTGTTATCAGATTTCTCTGTCCCTCTCTTATGAGAATTGTCCTGTTAATGCGTCATGTCTAATTATATTTTGTATTGTATTTTTTGTAATTTTTTTTTTTTTTTTCAGAAGGTCAAACCTGCAAAGAAGCATTTCAAGAGAAGAAATGAGGACCACTTTGACAGTCTGGTGGAGCAATACAAGAAGAAACTGATGGGCAACAGTGGCAAGAACACAAGTATCAAAAGAAACAAGTGGTTTAGTAGTTAATGCTCTGTGTGTGTGTGTGTGTGTGTGTGTGTGTGTGTGTGTGTGTGTGCGTGCGTGCGTGCGTGCGTGCGTGCGTGCGTGCGTGTTCTCATTAATTAGTTTTGTCAGATTGAATATGTCTGAAACTGTTCTGTCACTTAATTCATTCATCCTGTTCCTGCATTTCTGTAATCCATGCATTCTGTTTTTACTACTAAAACAAACTGAACAATGTATTTTTACATGTACTTTTTTTTGAAAATATGTATAAAAATCTTTCTTGTTCAGCTTTAATTCTTTTATGAAATCCATAATTGATTCTGACCATTTCCATCTCATTCACTGTCTTTAATCCTACTTTTAAGCAGGAGTTAATCATAAGCCGATAAACAACGCTCATAACCTTGAATACAAATGCAGGAAGAAAAACTCCCACGCGTGACGTGTATATTAACCTGGTGTCCCTAATCTTTCACTTATTGCACAACACTGACAAACTTGTAGGATTTTTGTCAAATATTTATTCAGTTTCAGGTCAATAGTAATAAAAAAATACAGTATAAAATTATACAAAATATCATCTACAGATATATAAATACCCAAGATCAGATGATAGTGCACTAAAATGAGAGTTGCTCTTTGCCCTTCCTGTCCTTGTTCTCAAACAAACAAACAGATTTTGTTCTTGGCAAGTTTCAGCCTGGTTTTCAGGAATTTCCAGGGATGACTTCGCTGCTCATTATGACGTTTCCTCACAGGAAACAGCTGAGTTAGCTTCATGACTGATACAATATATCTGTTCATGTTTTTCACTGAGCTGGAGCTGGAACAGTGGAGTCATGATACACAGCTATTAATCTGTGTGCAAAGCGTAGAGCAGACGTTCCTGTGAAACTACATTTTGCTGCAAAAGACGATGCTACAATGAATTTCTGAATAAAGTATAAAAATAAATACTCATATATATATATATAAATAAGTGCATGTACAGGAATCAATTTCCTTCTAAACACATTCCCAAGTTCAACATGGCTGGGCGGGAAGTCAGACATCACTGATGCAGACTTCACAAATCATGTCCAAAAAAAAGAGCCCAGAAGCTCACAAATACTGGCAAGTCTCAAGATGATCCAGATTCTTCAGTAGCAGATTGAGGAACTCCTTCACTCTGATGAGAGCCTCGATGCTCACGGTGTGAATGAACATCTTTCGACTCTCCAGCTCCTGCAGCGCCGCTGGCACCGAAGGCTTTGGCCTCTGCTCGCTGCAGTGCCACTGCTTCCAGTGAGCAAGGTAACCCGTCAGTGAGGAGATCTCAACCTTGACCTGGGAGACCCCGTGGAGGTTGTCAGAGATCAGGTTGTTGTAACCCTCCAAGACTGTCACTATGGCCGTAGGTCCATCCAGACCATCATCAGAAGGACTGGGTGTCCAACCAGCAGGGACCTGCAATGACAGAGACAACACAATGTGGTCAAAAACACACCAACTCCTGTCAACAGCCAGATGTCAATCAGAACCATGAATTTTACCTGGAAGTCGTTCAACTTCACCACCAGCTGCTCAGCTTGCCGTTTCACTTTTGATTTCATCTTCACTACTTCTGCTGGCAGAGGAGCAGCTGTACCCACAGCTGAAAGGTACAGCAGAGAAAGCAGGAGGGCCAAAGTGTAGTCCATAGCTGTAGGATATCTCTGGATGTACCAAATTCACATAAACACTGGTAATCCTGGGTGAAAAAACAACATTATGTGGGTTATTCTTCCTTTTGAGGTTTCTCCATCTTTCACTTCCTGCCTAACGATTGTGACATCTCGCTATTTTACATATAAACCCATGCCTCCTCCCTGTAATTTGCTCAATATGTTTGATTATGGCAGCAAATATTTGTGATAGAGACACCTGTGAATTCATGGCTGTGTAACAAGTACAAAGATCACTGAGTTTAGCCAACACTATGATCGTCAGCATCGATGGGTTTCCAAACCTCTGAACACACACTGTTAGGAATATGCTGGAGAGTTAGCTCATGAGAAGCTTCTATCACATCTATAAGCACCACAAATTTCTCTATAACAACATCTCAGCGTTCACACTTTTTCAGATTTGCATCTTTTACAAATAAATCCAACCTTCAGGCATGCAGACAGGTGCACTGGTAAACAGTGAAAGAGTGACTGTGAAACAAAGATGGAAGAGCTGAGGAGTAAAAGGAGATGGTGAATGAGATGGAGAGGAGAGTTGACATACCTCGGCTGGACGTCTGCGTATGCTACAGTTAGGCTCCATCAGGACATCTTATAGTGGAGGGCTGTTGACTCATCTCTTACTCACCTCCACCCCCCTTCATCCACCCTCTCCCCCATCCTTTACCCCCGCCTCCCCTGGTGCCACTGCAGGAGACGGGACAAAAGTTTGAACGTGGACGTATGTTTTTGGTCACTAGTTTATGACATGTTTGAACAAGCACAAAAATTTGCTCCAACTATGTTCTCAAAATTAGGACGTGCACAACACAACATCCCCTTGTTCCTGTATGAACTTTAGAATATGATATCTCACAGTTTACAGATAATAATCACATCAATTATGGGATGGCAAAGACATCAGGCTGATTGATGAATTTCCATGTGTGGCATATCCTGCACTGACTCAGACATCTCTCTAAACATTGCCTAATGTCAACAGTTACGTCAGTATTTATTTAGGATGTCCCATCACAGTGTGTGAACACTTGTACAGTAGCAGGAAATGAAAAACTGAAACACAACAATAAAAATACAACAGATATGACACAGCTCTTCACCTGACAGAGCTCATAATTATTATTCACATATATAATGTATAAAATATATCACATTGTGTGATTAGTGATTTATGTTCTTATATCTTTGGTTCTGTTACACAATCTAAATGTTTTCGTTGTTTTCATTTCAGTTTAATCGGTCAGTTATTATGTGCCTGCCGTCGAGCAAGGCTGGCGAAGCCAGCCTTGCGAGCACGGCGGCACATATTACTATTCCTTTTGGGGGGGTTCCCCAAGTGTCTTAGCATTCATGGCAGGCTTCGCCTGCCATGAATGCTTGTAGTAGGTCCAAAACACACATATATGATGTAAAATGATAAAAATACCAAAAAATAGCCAAAAAATCCATCCAAAAATCATTAAAACGCTGTATTTTAAGCCAGCAACGCGCTTATTAGTATCCAGGACGAGGTTTATTTTTTTTTCCTATTATTATTATTATTTTTATTATAGCCACTCTTCGGCAATTAATGCGGGTCGTACCGTAAGGTGCACCCAGGCATGACATATATCAAATCGTGCGTCTCGATCGTGCCACCATGGCTATTACTTTTCTCCGTCAAAAGTGTTACCATGGCGACGCTAGACCCCAAAAACCGCCGAAAAAAGTCCCATAGGAATGAATGGGGAAAGGGTCGGATTCAATCGTTTTTCAAACTTTTTTCTTCAGTGAACAAACAGTCACAGCTCCCTCATACTTTCACCTAGAAACTCCATTCAACTTTCAAAACACAGCAAATTTTCCTGGCAACATATCCATAATTCACCTTCACTTAAAAAAATGTATAGTTTCTTCAGCATTTCAACTTTTTCCAGACCATGAAATCTTCAAAAATCAGCCTTTAACATGGGTGTCTATTAGTGCACTAGAGTGGGAGAACTACACACCTAGAGTGGAGAGCAGTTTCAGAATCGCCTGAAAAAATATTTTTAAATCGCGATTGTGAGGGCGCGTTCACTCCACCGACAAAATTTTTACAGCAAAAACGTTGGAAATTTCGTCCCGGTCGTAGCGATGTGTCTCTTATGTCTCTGAGATTTATGATTTTGGCTCCAGACCCTTAATTAGGGCAGCACCTCCAAAAATCTCTCCATTGGGCCCAATGTTAATTTTCAGAGGAAAAGGCGTGAGAAAGCAGGAAAACCTCTTGTGTTTAACCTGCCGCTGACGGCCTTCTGAGTGGGCTAGAGACATAAAATTTACATCGCTGCGATCATCGCGAGTTCCTGCCGCCTCTCGTCCAAACCCCAAAGCCGTACTCCTTACGGTTCTTGAGTTATTCAGAGGAGTTTGACAGGGTCCGACTCAGCTTGAAATCAATGGCAGTCAGTGAGAGCCAGTGTGGGAGACAGACCAGGGGCGCGCCTAGACTTTTCCATAGGGGTGCCCCATGGGGTGTTGAAGCCATGCAGGGGTGGCCAGCAGAATTAGGTGATATGCATGATCCTCCATCACCATAGCATCATTCACATGCAAAAATCTAAGCTCTACTGCTTATAGTTTTTTTTTATACGAGAGGTGATTCGACAGGTCAGCTCATAATCAGAGGCATAGTGTGACAGAGCAGCTGTGTGTGTGTGGTATTTGAACTGAAGGGACCCTGTCTGTGATATGATGCACAGGTCAATGCTGATGATACAGAGAGTGGGTGACATCATTGATCACACACACAGACAGGAAGCTCAGGCTGTTTCCTTCAAAATAAAAGTCTGTTTTTTCAAAATAAAAGCCCCCAACTTCAGAGGGGTAACTTTTTTCCTCACGGGAAGCTGTGGCCATGACTGTCCTTTCAAAATAAAAGCCCCGAACTCTGATTTGATCTTCACAGGAAACAAGGTGTGTTTGCAACAGGAACCTGGGACAGGCACGCACGTAGTGCGTGCTTCGGTGCAGGAGAGGGTCAGCATGCATCAGGCTGGGCCTACATGGCCCGGCGTCGCGTGGGTCCGGCGTCATGTGTGCAGGCACATATTAAAATTTCTTCAGGAATTTTTAGTCTAGTTTCTTATATAATTCATTATGTATATTGCATCATTGGGTATCAAATATCAGAGAGAAAAATCAATCAATAAAGTTTTGATGACCACCAGCCACACATGAGTCATCTGCTTTACTCAAATAATAATAATTCACATTATTCAAGCTTTGTCCATGTTAGCTTAACAACACCACAAAAAAGAGAATATTAAAAAAAACACTGCATCTAAGATACAGAATGGTTATAATGGTTTTAATGTTGATCTTTTCCAGCTGAATTTGACAGATTATGAGTTCACATGCCCTAATATCAGCAGTACTTTAGGTGATCTGCTGTATTTCCATGTGGTCCTCACTGTTATCCACCTTGCAGACATTTCTGCTGCACAAAAACACCTTTTCAGCCTTGGTGTGATGCCTGAATGCCTGAATAAAAAAGCGACGACAGCAGCCATCACACCACCAAACCTCATAGCGTCATATTTTGGTATCAAAATATCAGAATTATAGTATCTGACTAATTCTATCTATAACTGTTATTTGTTATACATGTGTTGTTGTGTCTTTTTTTGCAAACTATTGCAGCTATTACAGTATAAATAAAAGTGTATTTATGTGTGATAAAAATGGCTTTTTCTTCTTTTCTGAAAACACTGATATATAACTGAGGTAAATATGAGGCTATTGAAATGTTATTCAAATGTACTTAATAAAGCTCTGCTGAACTGATAAAGCCTTTAACTGAACAACAATAGTGTTGTTGTGTTGTACTGAGATAGAAGCCACATGTTTGTAATGTAAACCTCCTGTTTTTCTCACTCTGCTCCATTTCCAGCTCACATTTCTCCATATTTTACTGATTTCTGCTAAATGTGCTCATTAACAATGCTCTTCTTGGAAAAAGGTTTATGAGCTATAGAGTTTGAGATACTTTTGGAATGAATGAATTTTATTTATGGTTTATCAGACAAAGGAAACAGAAAAAGTGAAAATTATTATGTTAGAAGACAAAGAAAACACACACATCTGACATGAAAACTAGACAAAAACAATCCCGGCATTTTTGCTCCATAGAGGAGGATGGGGAAGAGGAGGAGGAGGAGGAAGAAGGGGAATGGCTGTGCTGAGAAAGTTTCTGTTTCTCCGAAGCAAAAAGAGGTCAGAGAGGCCAACAGTCCATGTGTGCTAGAAGAAGACCTCCATCCACAGGGAACAAAGCCATAAAGGTAATTTCAGTTTTCTCTCAAGGTAATTTACAGTAAATCCTGCAGTCTTACTGTTAAATGCCTCATGCAGGACACACACACACAGAGGTTTCATAAAACTATTAACACTCCTCATTTTCACACTTTAAGCAGAATAAACAGAAGTGTGAGAGGATCTGAAAACTGTGTGGCAAAAAAAAAACACCCAGAAGGACATGATTCTGGGAAGGAAAATGGATGACTTGTAATTTCAACAGGAAAAGTGGATTATTCATGAAGAAAAACATGAAGGAATGAGGTGAATGATATAATTGTATGGATAGTTTCCCAATATTGTTGCTTCACAGCTGCAACAGAGCAGGTTTCATTGCATGCAAAAAAAAAAAAAAATCCTCACATCTGGGATGAATGACGGTTGCTAAAACTATTTTTAAACCAGGGTTTTGCCTGCTGATATGTGAAACAGTTTTACATGAATGCCTGGTCAGTCTTGACTTTTTAACACACACATTATATATCTTGGTTGCTTGTGTGATCTTTTTAATCTAGAGGGATCTGTGGTGTCACCTGTTTGACCTCAAAGGTTAATCAAAAAGTGTATGCCTTTTTGAATCTGTTGATTCAGCAAACAAGGCCTCATAAAAAAAACTGAATCAAAGGTATTTCCTCTTTGTCAGACAGAGTTGTTACTTCATAAACCTGTTTATTCAGCCCGTGGTTCTCAGCATGCATCTAATTAGTTCCAAACAGCGAAGCCACACATTTGTACTTTTGTGGCCACTTTAGAAACCACAACTGCAGCAAACAGCTCAGTGGGTGCAGTGAGTGTTGTGTTTAGGTGTCCCTGGGCTCGTGGAGGATCACTCAGACTGCGTCTCTGCAGGACAAGAAGCATGACAGAGAGACCCTGCAAGGATTCATTAATAATTCATGACGAACTTTGTGTCACATGACTTATGGGAGCATATGAGTCACATCCTCAGAAGAATTGTGTGCCGTTTTCATTGAAGGACTTGCACACACAGTAATACTGCGTGCACTGTGTCCATTGACCCTTTAGGGTTATGAAAAGGGGTGTAATTACTTTACCAGAGCATGACGGAGAGTAATATACAGACCAAAACGGTTGACCTGCTCCCTCAGTAGCACTGGCTGAGCTGTGGTAGTGGGCCCTACAAAGGATCAGATTACTACTCCAGATGTAGCATGGAAACCAGGAATTGCACTCAGCAGGATCCGCTGGCTGCATGAGTCACAGGAATGACTGGAATTCAGATTCAGTGATCCTGCATGTGCTGCCATTCAGGACAATGTGTTGTTTTCACCCCCAGACGCCCCCGTCTACACCGTAAAACTGTTCTGAATAGACCTGAATCAGCATTTCACAGAGGGTGGTGCTTCAGAACGAGTCGGACGTCTGTCACAGCAAACAATACCTTCAACAAATTAACATATTAAGCAAAACTGGTCGCTTTTACGTTCTAAAGGCAACAAATTGGAACAAAAAAGACCTGTTATAAAGGATTATGTGAGTGAAACATCTGAGTGAATTTGTGACGACTATAACTTGTGACATGTTATGCAAGTCCAAGATATTTTAGGTTTTGTCAGCCTGATGCCCTTTCCCACCATCATGTTGAATAATACATTTGCAACTCTTACAGAAATCCCTGTTCCAGCCAGTCCGATGCCGGCAGTGTAAAAGTTTTTGCCAAGTCACTGAAACAGACTGTAAACAAAATACTCGATTTATTATTGCACAACTAACACAACTAACACATCTGTTTTAAAGGAATGCCATGTAGCATATTGTGCACTTATTGTGTCATGATTTGCACTGCTTTAGGTGATGCGTCTTATGATGTATTCATAGTTCTTGATTTATTTTGAAAGAGATGTCCTATCATTTCAGTTCCTGCTTTGATTCTCTCACCTGTTCCTCGTCAGACTGTTGCACACCTGTCACTGTTTCCCTCATCAGCTCTGCCTGGCCTCCTCACCTGAATCTCCTTCTCAGTATAAACAGCAACTCACTTCTTCTTCTCACTTCTGTTTGTCAGAACAGTGCTGCTGTGTGGTTCCTTGCCGGTTTTTCCTTTGATACCCTTCGTTGTTACTCTTCATTGCAGGGAGGAATCAATCACTTTGGTCACCTAAGCTTTCTTTTGTAATTTTTTATGTTCATTTTATGCTAGGTGATATATTTTGGGGAAACTTATGAACTCCATCCATCCATTATCTACCGCTTATCCTCATAGGGTTGCGGGGGGGCTGGAGCCTATCCCAGCTGTCTTAGGGTGAAAGGCAGAGTACACCCTGGACAAATCGCCACTTCATCGCAGTGCACACAGACAACCACTCACATTCACACCTATGGTCAGTTTAAATTAACCAATTAACCTAATCCCCATGCATGTTTTTGGTTGGTGGGAGGAAGAAGGAGTATGCGGAGAGAGCCCATGCAGACACGGGGAGAACATGCAAACTCCACACAGAAAGGCCCCGGGCCGGGATTCGAACCCAGTACTTTCTTGCTGTGAGGCGACAGTGCTAACCACTACACCACTGTGCCACCCAACCTATGAACTCTTTGAAGAAAAAAAATCAGTTTCACAGTTTTTTTGAAATTATTAAATCAACTAATCGATTAGTCAACAAAATTGTTTGAGTGATCATCGACTAAGTTTGACTACTAGACATCGACTACTAGAAGCTGCACTTCTGGGGGTCATCCCTATGTTCCCTGGGTCCTATGTTCCCTGCTCGGGGTATATGGGACCATTTTTTTTTAGGGTGAGAGAGCAGGGTGGGGGATGTAAAAAAGTGGGGAAGGGAGGTTAGGGTTAGGGGAAGAAAACCGGGTGGGGGATAGCCGTTGAGTGGGAAGGGTCCTACGTTCCCCTCTCTGTATGAGAGGGGAACGTAGGACCCTTCCCACTCAACGGCTATCCCCACCCGGTTTTCTTACCTTAGGAACATAGGACCCAGGGAACATAGATACGCTCCTGCTGTACCTTTTTAATGATCAAAGCAATCCTACTACTGCAAACACACCTGTGAAAACATACAAACACAAATCCTTGGCAGGCTGTGACAAACAAGCTGACTCATGATGAAAGTAATCTGACATGAAAACCAGTAAGGGATATTGAGAAATGATTTATTGGAATTTTCCTTTGTTATTCCTTTGCAACACTTTGAATGTGGTGAAGTTTGTTCAATCTGAACTCCACAATAAACCAATAGCGGGAAGGAAATGCTGCAATTCCAGAGTTTCTGAGTCTCACAATATTAACAACTCATGTTTCAAATGTTTACTTCAAAGCAACCAGGCACTATTAACAAAAAATGAGTCAGTCTCTCTCTCTGGCTTCCATCATCTTGTGTAGGTTGTATTTGGATTATCTTTATCTTCCCATAGACAATTCAGGTGGTATGACCTGATATACTGTATACAGGTGGGTGTAGGGAGGATGGAGGGAGACCAAAACAAATACCTAAAAGATATTCACTATCCTGAATGTAGTCACAGTGAACCGTATTATAAGACTCATATTTTATTTATGTGTTAAGGTAAAGTCTATCTATCTATCTATCTATCTAGTATATGTGAATGGTTTCTCAATTGTGTCCAGATGTTTCATGCATAAATACAAATCACAGGACATAATATCTGTCGATTTCACAGAATCTGCAATAGAAAACACTGTAGTGGAAATTTCCAACACAACTGTGAGAGCCTTGTAATAATCCCTTTCTGAATCAGACCTTAAGATCTTTGGGATACTTGACCATTTGTCCCATTAACAAACAAATCATTGCTCTCTGCAAAGGAGAACAAGTTGCATACAGTCAGTTGCTGATTGTGAGATAAAATGCCGGCACTTTTTTAAATTTCCTGGACAAAATGGATGAACTACCTGGAATGAGTCTCAAACGTTAAGCTAAGTTATTCCACACCAGAAGACAGCGAGCTGGGTTTCTTTCTTCAAGCTTTGTGGGAGTCAGTGGATGAAGAATGGTTTAATAATGTGTTTGCGTGTGTTTTACTGGAAGCAAAATCACATCACTGCTCTGCAGAAATGGTGAATCAATTGTTTTGTGCTAAATTTTGTTCTTATCTGGTTTTCCAAAGAATTTGTTGGCACAGGAAATGTTGATTGTTGCAGAAATGAGTAATAATAAGTTTGTGCAGAAGTTGTTTATTGGGTTGAGATGTGTCCACAGGAGCTCATAATTGACTTCCTTCATCAATGCAGTGCTGTGTAGGCTGCTAAACCACTAACAGAGACAACAGCTGCTCATTCACCTCATAGACAAACATACAGATCCAGATGTTTAACACGTTACACACCTATACAGCCATAAAGGTACACAGATGTTCCAGGTGAGTTACATTAAAGCAATGTAATCCTAAATGAACACAAATAATTTCCATATATATGCTGCACACAAAAACACAATGCTCAAGATCATGATCATCACCTTTGTGTCTCCATGGATTTGCTGTATTATGTGAATTTTAGTCAAATGTCCACAGTTTAAAAAAAGAAAATCTGAGCAATGCTGCCACCCTGTGGAGATATATAATGTGGTGCTCAAACACATTTTGAATCGAAGTAGAGGGTCTCAAGTCTGATCCTCAGGAAATACAAACCTGCTGATTTTCAGGGAAATCAAATTAAATTTACATCTCAGATTCAAGTTCAAACCAGCCAATGCTTAAACTTGAACCACACACACTTTTCTGCTGAATGGGAAAGTCAAAAACTCTCTCAGTTGAATAAGCTCACTTAATTGATGTACAAATAATAAAATAAGACTTTGTGCTCTATAAATTGAGCTCTGGGTGCCAGGAGGGAATTCTATGCATATGTCCTTTGGTGTAAGGGTTCCTTGCAGATGCTTTTTGGGGTAAGGGCTTCCTGGATAGTCATTTGACAGCAAGCCCAGACCGCAAAAAGGCCTGAAAAGAACAAGGCTGCTCAGCTGATATTGTGGCCGGCGATCCTACACAGTTGGTCCAGCATCTGAAACACACAGTTATGGACCCATGAGACTGAACGTACGATTAGGAAATAAAAAGAGACATTTTCACACACTGTGTCTTCCCTACACCTCAGATAGAATGTAAATTTGATCCAAAGATGATGCTGTTGAGCAGTTTTATTTATCACCCACTCTGTTGGCCAATTTAGTATGTATAGGTGAACATTCACTAATATATGTGTGATAAAAAAGTGCAGGGACTTACAGTGTGACCTATTCCAGTAGTACATTTCACTAAAGGATGTATAAGACAGTATGAGAAGTGCAAAAAGTATTATGATATTGTCAAGTCCATCATTGTCCAAGTCCCTGTGTTGAAGTAAAAGATTATTGCTAACAGGACATCACCAATTTGTTCATTCTGACATGATCTAACCAATTCTTGTCTTCCTTTTTGAGTCATAATTGTTTTTTTTGCAAATCTTTTTCTCTTTTTTAGTTAATGTGCTAAAAATGATGCATCGAACAAATGAATTTCAGTTTGAACATTTGAGAAATTACACATAAATGCACTTATCTCTGCTTGACTTTGAGAATTTGGCTGATAGTGAGTTTACATGCACCATGTATGATGACTACTGATCACTGATTGGCCAAAAAATGTGACACTGAATGGGAGAAGTCAATCAAAAGAAAACGCATACACCTAAAGACAATACCCACACACATATGTATCATTACTGAGCCGATCAATAAAACAACACAGAGCAATGAATTATAGATGCAAAATATGTGAAATATGGGCTTCTACACAGCTACCTATTTACAATTTACCTTCACCATGCTTTACACATCAGATAATGATAGAGTGTAATGTCATTTAGCACAATAGACAGTAAAACAAACATTTGAGACTGACATATTTTGTGACTCTATGAACAAGGTGAATCCCATGAAAAGTGGAGCAACTGTGAATAACACTGAAATGTCCCAGAGCACTTTGAGGCTCTCTAATAGAAAGATGAGGATGACGTACTGTCTGTCAATTAAAGAAGGGGAGAAAAAAGTCAAAATATTGAGAATATTAATACATTTTATGTGAAATGGTATAGCAAATCATAATTCAGAGCAGAGCTGGAGAGGGAAAATGTGGGTTTCTAGTGATCCGATGTTAAACATGGATCCACAAGTTGGTGCATGAGCACAAATATTCAGAGAGATGATTTATCCAACTGAATATTATACATATTTTTCAATACACCTAATACCCAAACAAGTGGACAGCTGACATCATTTCACACTGATGCCAAATAGTCAGAACTTGATCGCTGCAGGAAAAGGTAAAATATGTCATGTGTGTGGCCTTGTTGATCGTAAGGTTAAACATCAGTATCATTGCTCTTGTGAATGTGATCTTTTAACAATGAAAGGCAGCATCATCTGGACTGTTCTGTGACAGAGAAGAAAAGACCACACTGGATGGTGTTCATGTGAGCTGTCCATGGTTCTGAACGCCTCACACCAGCCCTGCCGGTAAACGCCCTAAAATCCCCCCCACCTCCTCTCACGACACTGTGCATGTGTGTGCATGTGTTTGTGTGTGTGTGTGTGTGTATGTGTTTCTGAATGTGTCCGACAATGTGTGTACGTGTGTTAAAAGAAAGATCGTCTTACTGCATGCAACATGCATCCCTCTTGGGCTTTTTTTTGTTTCTTGTAGCAGACGGGGGTTGAACTGAAAAAAATAACCCTCCTCTAATGAAGGATGTGATCGCAATCAGTGGGAAATACAAACACACACACACATGACACACCACGAACACTTGACAAACACTTTGAACTTTCACTGCAAAGAGATGATCTACAGGCGAATACAAAGTTTTGGAAAAGACAGAAATCTCCACGCATCACCAGCGTTTTGGTTGTGCGCGTCGGCAGGTCGCCGAGCCGCGAGCGACCATGACGCGCACAATCTCCATCCTCAATTAAGATACCTTTCTTACTACAACACAAATGCTGATCAGAGATTTAAAGACAAAGCCTAGGCACGCCAACAACATCATGTAAAATGCAAGAATACATGGCCAAGTAGCCGTGTTCATTTCTGAGATGTGTGAGATGAGGGAGAAGGTGCTCGTTACCTCTGTGCGTCTAGATGCGAGCGCTTGGAATGGGTCGGGATTGTGTTAAGCCTTTGGGAGGAAGAAAGAAAGAAAGAAAGAAAGAAAGACAGAAAAAGAAAGAAAGAAAGAAAGAAGCAGAAGATGCAAATAAAACAGAGCATAATCACGCATGTAGGTAATGGCAGAGAAAGACAGCACAGTACGGCGTTACGCGGGGAAAACAACACAATACGCAGGCTACACACACAAAGATCATACGAAGAGCAAACAGCCGGGGCTGTGTAGTACATCCAATCAACACAACACAACAACAAAAATGTTCTCGAAAATGTTATTCCACGAGGCTAGTCACTGGCAGGTGTCATCCCACAGATGCGCTGTGGATGAGGAGGAGAAAAAAGCATCCTTATATACACACCTCCCTTACTATCGCTGCTGCTCGAAGGGTTGGGGCGACGTGGTGCCACTGTGATCATTTTCACTTCTGCATTTTTGCTCTATTTTCGATGCATTTGTTTAGGTTGTTGTTGAGGAAATACACTTCCATTTTGTACTCGTTTCCATCCTTTCTGTAGGAAATACTGCAAAAGCCCCAAATGGAAGCCACTCAATTCCTCCAGTCTGCGATTGACCCGCATTGACGTCATTGCGTCATTAGGTCTCCCCTGGAAACACGGGGCTCCCAAAAATAGCAACACATTAATTCAGCCTGCGCTGGGGTTGGCTTGGCGGGGGTGACTATTTGTATCAATCCATAACCCCTCCTCTGATTCTAAGCAATAATACAGTCCTCTCTCTCTCTCTGCCTCTCTCTCTCTTTCTCTCAAGGACGAGCTGATCACGACTCACTGCTATTTTTGGAAAGAGAGAGAGAGAGAGAGAGAGACAGAGAGAGAGAGAGAGGTGGGTGTGATGAGAGACGCCCGCACCTCTGCTCTCCTCTCTGCTGGCTGGCTGAGAAACAGAAACAGCACCACGGGGATAAAAATAGCAAAAGAGCGGTCATCCAGCAGCCCAGCCCAGCGGTGGGGTGAGGGAGGAGAGGCAAGACCCTAAACCGAGTTAACGACCACAGTGGACACACTGGAGCCTCCAGAGCCAGTCATTCATGTTACAAAACCACACAGGGATTCATTCATTCATTCATTGCAGCCTGATGGAGACAGAGCCTCTCTCTGGGGTGATATAAGATCAGAGGTTGGGCTGAAATGTGCCTGCATATTTTATATCTGCATTGTCTTGTTTGTCCCTTGAAACCCCAGATTATTCACTCACAGAGCAGAGGTGAGATACATAACCCATACTTTTATTTCCATATGCTTTAACACTAACTTACCTTTGGTGTCAAGAAGCTATAAACTTTAGTATTTTTTTACTCCTTGCATCATGAGAGCATTTTTTTTTAAATACAAGCAATTCTTCTGCAGCCCAAATTATAAAACAGTAAAAATATGTTACCACCATTCATGTTCAAATGCAGGTGGGATATTTTTAGTTTTGATGTCATGGTGTTTATAATGGTCATGTCTGATGTAGCAATTACTAGTGACTGGGTGTTGATAGTAGGCCTTGGCCACAAGTGTTAATCTTAAACTGCTGATGCCATCTACTGGTTGTTCAAGAGACGTGCAAATGATAGCAGCCTGTGTTGCATCATCCTTGAAGCAGCAGCACAGGTAGCAGCCTTTCTCACTCCCTCACCTGGTGGAGCACTTTGGTATTACGCTGGTATTACAAGAGCAGCTGGAAATAAGGGTGGGGATATGACCTGCTTTCTTTCTCACTCCTGTTCCACGGAAAATTGGGAATTGATTAATGGGCAGTCTGACCTTTTTATTTTAATTTGCATGTATTATCCCCTGCTGTAGACGGATGAACTTTGGATTTCTTCTGACAAGCAAAGATGTGCACGCAGTGAGGGAAGGATCCAGTCTGAGGACAGGGAGCTGCGGTGGGCTCCATAAACAGCAGGTGGCAGGAGGGAACATTGTCTGGAGGCAAACCTGTTGCAGCACATCCATAAAGTATAGTGCAGCTTATGTAAGCCCTTTTTTTTCTGATGAGCTGCCAAAACAGGAGCACCTGCGAGTTGTAAATAACTCTGGTGAATATACATGCCCACAGCAGCACAAATACTTTACACACTTGTATAACATAGCCACAAACCACAAAAGGACATCCAAAACAAGAAAATAATAAGTTTTTTTTAATTACATACTGCTTTTTAACATTTATATTTGTTTCCAGAGACAATGCTAATTGTGTGTAAGATATTGAAACTCACTTACACTGCACAGATATTTGAGAGTCCATATCCTTTTCCCCGACACACTAATTACACCCTCCATCATTAATATCTCATTTTATGTAATTTTCTATCTTATTTCTCATTAATGTTTCTCCATCTTCTTATCTCGGCTCTCGGGACTCATTGTAAGATCCACAGTAGGAGAAACAGTAGACATTTTGTATATTACACCACTTATGGAAACCCAAAATTGCCCGTCTTAGTGATCAATTTCAGAGGCTTTTTCAGCGTGTTCTTAATTGCACCATTTTGGCACCCATATGGTTCAAATATAACACAGTAGGGTACCTTGGGAGACATCAGTGAAATTGCCTTGGGAGAAAATAACAGCGGCAATATCTATCCAGAGCCACAGAAATTAAGAGCAGACGCTGGCATCCATTACAGCTCCTGACGGTAAGCAGTTTAGCTCAGCCTGCTGTAAATCACTGCCACTGGAGACGTGCGCTCTGCACCAGCTTTATGTGTGGTTTTATCTCCACATATTCCTGATTTATCAGCTATTCCTTTTTGGCAAGGAATAAAAGTACCACAGTTTCACCTGGTATAGCGCCTCTGCACTAAAGAATTTATTGATTTATACACCAGAGCAAACTATTCTTTTCATACTGTAGGAGGTTTCTGATGTTTGTCCTGCATCGAAAAAGGGTGTGTGTGTCTCTTTAACAGCTCTATAAAGGCACTGCAGGGAGACATAGACTAGTTCATTTTCAATTAGCCAGAGACTCGCATTAACTGAAGATATTAAAGAGGAGAGTATTGCTGTTGTACAAGCCAATAGCCTGTGAAGGCCAGAATCTGCTGAGTCTGCATTGTGTACACACAGATGCTGACACACACTAATCCACAAACACACTTGCCTAGTTTGAAGTTAAAAAAATCATTCCCCAATGCACATTTAGTGAGAGACACACTTGTCATGTAGTTGGAGCCATTTATGGGTGAATTCGCTTTACAGTTGCCTTTGGTGGTACCTATGGTGCTTTAGTATTCACCATCATTTCAGAGCCCAGCATATGCAGAACAGTACCCAGCAGTTTCACATGTGAGATGCTGAGTACATAAATTCAACAGACACGCCTGTACATGTTGATTAATGAGTAGGATGATGGACGGAGAACAGCAGCTCAGCCAGCAGCTGCAGGGATCACTTTGACTGAGCCGCCTTGTTCAAGTGGACTTTTGGTCAGAGATCAACTAACACCGAGAGACCATAACTCACATATTCAACCTGAACTTCAATAAGTGGATTAAATCATATTGAGACCCACTTTGCTGCATATGCCTCATGTGTCCTGTATATTTTCATACATCTTCAATGCATAATTTATGCATATTAAATTATCCATGTGATTCTTCGTATCATACTTAGACATGTGTAACTACTGTTGCTCTGTGTTCCACATAGGAATACCATTGAGCCTCATAAAGGATTGAATGTCCCTTTGGTTTAGTAAGATAGGCACCCGTTGAGATGCTGTTATTTATATTTGTTGTTCTTTATAGCTAACAACAATGCAAAAACGACAAATGAGCTGTGTGTGTGTCATAGAAGGTATTTAAAGAGTGGACAGAGCTATCGTGATGTCACCCATTGCTTTGTGAACAACGGCAATGAAGCCTATAAAAAAGTAACTAAACTTGCATTCTCTCCACCAGCCAGTAGGGGGCGATACTGGTGGTTTCACAAAGAAGCCTGTTTGTATTGACACCTATAGGAAAATTACCATTTTCTCTCTGGCTGTATAACCTCAAAAGTCTGAGCTCTCAGTTCATGTTTTCCTTCACCATTCCTGGCACCGTTTACTGGTTAAGTAACATTATATGTGAGCCACAATTAGCATTCCAGTTAATATCATTGTTCACATGAATTACAGAGGTTCATCACCAATCAAGTTAGCTCGCTACTTCTAGCATTAGCTGATAACATAGCGGTTGCAATGCTAACGGTACCGGTGTAATATATATCTCTGTCTATGTCTACCCCTCTATCTGTGAAGAACTGATCCTCCTCCAAGTAGTGTTACTGTACGTTGTGACGTTTGTTTACTTTTTCATCATTAGAGTGGAGCTAATGTTACCATCACATTAACACATGCAACACAGGTTAGAACCTGGAAATGGTACCAGTACCATTAGCATCGCAAACGCTATGTTATCAGCTAACACTAGCATGAGCAAGCTGTCTTGATTAGAGCCAAGCCTCTGTATTTCACATGAACAGTAGGCTAACATTAATTGGAATGTTAACTGTAGCTCAACATAACGTTACTTACCGGAAAACGGCGCCAGTTCCATGAGCAGCGAGCCACCAGCATCGCCCCCTGCTGGCTGTTAGAGAGTGTTAACAAGTTACTGAGTGAGAAGTATCCATGCTTAACATCAGCATGCCAACTACACCAATACGCATTTGAGGAACACTTTAATGGACACTAGGTGACAATGTAACTGGTCACATTCATGCTTGAACGTAGTATTAGTTTTGTTATTTTAGTTTGTGTTGTTCAGTTTTCACATTTCACAATTAGTAAAATCTGGCGTGACATGTTTAGATGCAACAAAACCACCTGAAGCAGCTATGAGACCAGTAGAATCCATATGTGCTCCTAGTTCCATTAATTACCTTGAGAGCGGAGTCTAAATGAGTTGATTGTTCGGGCAGTGAATTAGCAGAAAAGCTATTGACTGGTGCAGACTCTGAACATCTAACTGGATCACTCTGGTAATTGCTAGACAGGAGCTACAGGACGGTAAAACTGAGAGAAGGCTTAAGTCAGGTGCATTGCTTACCTGCTGAGTAGGATGAGAAAAAAGGAGCCACTGAGGCGGCGTAATTCACTTCTCAGCAATATTAAAGCAATATCATATATCATAGCTTCTATAGGCATTCAGTGTCCCACTGTTTGGCAAATATTGATAAAGTTGCATCATTCAGAAGAAAAAGAATGAAGCTCTTCGTCAAGCAGTGGACGGAATGATTTTATACTCTGCAGTGTGATGGATGATGAAACGCTGGCCTAAAAACCAAAAGTGAACAAACAAAACAAAACAGCAAACTCGGCTGGAATACCCAAAGGACAGTCACTAGAGAAGGAAAAAGGAGATTGATATTCTATCAGCAGAGTTTGTTTGTTTTTCTGTGAATCTATTGAGAATATGCCCACACATATTAATAGAAGGAAAACTCTATATGAGCTATGTTTTCTTGAAGGCATCTGTCAGCAGTATTGCTCCCC
This sequence comes from Synanceia verrucosa, assembly GCA_029721515.1. Taxonomy (NCBI): domain Eukaryota; kingdom Metazoa; phylum Chordata; class Actinopteri; order Perciformes; family Synanceiidae; genus Synanceia; species Synanceia verrucosa. The sequence goes on from CM056556.1 coordinate 9,209,251, forward strand.
AGAAACCATTCCTGTGGCTTTTGTTTATGTGAAGATCAAATATTTGTGTGCATTTGTCCATGCTTTGGTGAATATAGTATTACTAATACGTTAGAGTGAGCACATCATATATACCGCTCAACTCTGTGAGGAATATGTCCCATATTGAGACGTGATTTTGGCAGAACTGCAAGACTTGGAATTATTTTTCAGCAGCTGAATTTGAATGTGTTGTTTGATGTGTTATATGTGTTTGAATGTATAATATTCTTAAATATCTCAGTGTCTCTAAACTCAGAAACACTACTGTCTACCTATTTTAAAGGATTTTATCAGCGTGTATTGGTTTAACTCATTACAAATTATGTCATTTAACATTTAAACATTTAACATGTTTGCCAATCATTTCCTCCTGGATACTGTTTTTTTTTTGTGTTTCTTCAAGTATTTTCAGTCCATGTCGCATGTTTCAGGCAGTCATTATGTTGTAGTCATTTCCATATGGTACGAAACTCAGAATTAAACAGAGTCATTAAACTTCCTTTAGTCCTGTAGTCCATCACAGACAAGTCTGCAGTACGTCTTAGAAGAAGCAGTTTAAGTGCAGATTTATGTGAAAAGCCTGCACAGTATTGCCTCACAACAACAATGTGACTTTGACAAACGAAATACTGGTAATTCAGGCTTGATTGTCAACGTGATGGATTACACGACTCAAGAAAGTTCCTGCATTTGGCCAACTGATTTAGATACCATGAGGAAATAAATGGGAAACAATGAATGCATGTAAAGTTCATTCAAATGATGGTTCTGATAGTAGATGAAACTCAAAAGCAGGAGTGCACAGTGCTATGATGAGCAACAGGAAGAGGATGGGACACTATGGTTAATGAAGCCCACTAGATTTCAACCCAGTATGTGAGAAATAACACATTTTCCATTAGTTTTAGAATGGCTCAACATAGTCAATGTTGAATTGATCCAACATTGATTCAGAATCTCAAATTGATTCAAGCTGCTAAATGTAGGCTATTTATGAAACAAGACTCAACCTTCATCGTCAGTTCACCACTAACCGTATGGGCAACTGGATTTTGAGCTTTAGAGTTGGATGTTTTTTTACCGCAGTGCTCCTTGGAGCACATAGTAGTCTTCACTCCTGACAATTTTATGTACAGGCTTATATACTGCACCTTTGACGTTTTATCAATAAAGTTGTTCATGGTCTCTGCTGACGATTCAAAAGTGTTTCATATCCATCCAAGAGTTCAAAATACACTAACTCCTTATATAACCTTGTCCCACTTGTTACTTTCTTCCATTGTATATAGCTTTCCTATTTTTTTTCCTTCTTTTTCCTCTGGCTTCTCACCTGCACACACACACACACACACACACACACACACACACACACACACACACACACACACAAACACAGGCATGGAAAACAATACAGCAGTCACCTGGCTGCGACTGCCTGGAGAGAAAATGTCAGTGTGATCCACTTGTTCTCCACCTTCTCAGCAGGGAGGAATGTGTGTGTGTGTGTGAGTGTGTGTGTGTGTGTGTGTGCGTGTGCGTGTGTGTGTGTACATGCACGGATGGATGCCTTCCAGAGTGTTCATGCATGGCGCGCCTAAGTGAAGAAGCAGCTGGAGTCCTACCACTGTTATCAGCCCTCCTGAGGGATGGGTGGGAAGGACACTGAAGAACTAGCTTGTGTGAGATTCATTCTACATGTGTTAGATATGATGGAGGACACAAATCTAGCTGCAGCTGCAGCCCTTGTCCTGTGAGAGGCAGCAGAGATACAGCCCTCTGTTTCCTTTACGGTAGCACGGTGATGAGTGGCACTGCCGCAGCACTGACACACATAATAAAAGCATGCACGCACACACATATGCACACACTGAGACGCTCAGTGGGGCCAACATGCCGGACACAGATTTAGACTTACACAGTACATCACTGGCTGGTCAAGTCTCCTCATTCCAAACTGACACAGATGGCGATGGTGGATAAAGTATGTGGACAGGGAGGAGGAGAAGGTGGTGACGGACTGGGAATTGTTATAAATCTTTGTCTTGTATGGAACAAAGAGATTTCATCCCACACCAATAGAAGAAGGCTGTTTGTGACACCTTTGCGAGACAACGGGGACAGATGTATGTGCCATTGATTGATGGCAATATTTTGCTTGGAGAATTGGAAACAGGGTTTGAAATGCGTGGAGGCAAGGCAAGCTGGGCATGAAACAATCTTCCCTCCTGAAAGTCCGCTTAAAGGATAAATGTGATTCTGTCCTTGAGGAGGAAAGGGAAAGAGCCGCAGAATGTGACAGTGTCCTCATATAATGGGGAGAACGGTAGTCGTTCTGTGAAATCATTCATACACTGAGCAATTCTTCAAGCACTTATCGCAGAGTGATTGACTGTCGAGACATTTTCACTTCATTTTAGAGCCATTCTCTTCGGCCCCCGTGATGAGTGACAGGCCACGCATTTCTACCTCTTGCCCCAACAGGTGGTGCATAATGATGTGTTTTGGACACACATACACACAAACTGGGGACATGTAATCAAGAACACCTGCAGCCTTGACAGTTGACACTAAAATTATAAATATTAAATGCCAATTTGGACATGCTAAATATGCAGCATGCTAATTAAGTAAAGCGGAAGCGCCGAATGTTTTAACAGTGAAACTCATTGGGATGCTGGAGTTAATATTCTCATAAATAGATTCATGAGTGGTCCACTCAAGGTCCGCTGGAAATTCACACAGGGGCCAAGGTGGTGTGTGAGAAATAATGAGATGTGTTTTTTGTTGATCATTAAAGAGCATACGTACTGTAAAGCTAATATGTTTTTCTAAAGTTACCTCTGCTCTCTGTGTCCCGCTCCCCCATTGTCCCAGATGCTGACTAATGCTTTATGTGTTTGTGGAGGGGCTTGGGGAGGTCAGAGGCTGGAGTGGAACTGAACCATGCAGTGTGTGTTTGGCATAGCACATCTGTGTGTGTGTGTGTGTGTGTGTGTGTGTGTGTGTACGTTTGGCTCCCTGTGTGCGTAAGCCTCACAGCACAGCTCAATAATGAGTTGCTGATTAATGACTACAGTGCACAGAGGGCATCGTGTCGTTCCGTGGCTTACTACAGAGGCTCGACCCGCCAACACACAACATACACACACCTATAGTCACATGTTCTCCACCACCTGTTACATCACCTGTACTAACCCTTGATGGTTTAACTGTAAAGGCCAGTTTTCACAGCAGTGTGAAACACAGGTGCTACTAATAACACTGCAACGTATCCTCTTACAACAGTTTGTACGATATCTTGCAAACAGTTGTTCGTCTAAAACCTGTGAATTTACACATTAATTGATAACGTTTTACCAAGATCAACTTCCATCTTCACAGGAAACAGCTGGGTTAGGTTTAGGTAACAATGCTATATGGTTAGATTTGGGACAACATGGCCGATTGCGTTATAACAATTACTTAGGTGGTGTCACTTTGTAGAGAACTTAAGTCAGAAATAAATCAACAGTGACACTGCACTGTTTTGTTGCCCCCCTTCGCCCTGACCTCCTCTCTACGCAGCATTTGTCCAATTCCTGGTTCACGATGACATACAAAATGTATTTTTGAGATATACTCTTTGTGTATGAAGCTGCTTTTCTTTTGCTCTGTGCCCTTGATGAAGCAACCTATTGCAATACTGACAAGATTCTTGAAGTAAACATAAACAGCAGTATAATAGGGTTTCAATGGGCTGCTCCATCACAAGAGAAACCTTTGCTTAACAACTGTGACAGCCTGGAAACACAAAGGGGAAAAAACCTCCAGTTGGTTTGCGCGATGCAAAAGTCACATAATTATGCGATTACAATGAGGAAGTGGAAGTTTGCCAGATGGTTTGTATTTCTGTGTGTGTGTATGTGTTTATGTGTGTGTTTTAAACTGTAATGTGTGAAACCACACAGCTCAGCAATCAGCTCTTGGAAATCTAAACGGTGAGCCACTGGCAGCCCGCCACATGTTCTGACTTGTGGGATGTTAAGTGGCTTACCAGCTTCCCCTCAAAATCCCATGAAAGCCCAGTCGCTGTCATCAGCAGTCTAACTTATGCTTCGAGCATTGGATTCAAGATGGTAACCCATTATTGTTGAAGGCAAGCAACTTAACTGTGAGGGATTACTAAAGAGAACACTCCAAAGGGAGAGCGTCTTCATCAAACATAATTAACGTGATTCCTGCTTTTGCTAAGATGGAGATGAGGTCTATGATTAAAGGGAGCTGTGTCAAATGTGCAATGGATGCTTTAGCCCTCAAAACACAGATTAATTCACCGTGGCATTTTAATTTCCACAGAGCCAATCCCTATTTTGCACACACATGTGGAGTGACGTTAAGTGTCATGATTCATGTATGGAAAATTAGCCTCTCACTTACTGTCCTCATGTCTATGAGAAATGTATGCGCTACAGAGCAGAAATCCAGGCTCAGTGTAATTTCTTCTCCAAAGAGACCTTGAAGGAAACAAGCAGAGTGCTGCAGTCAGTGTACCTTTACACTTTACGCTGGAAACTGGACCAGTTAGTTAACGACGGGCTAACCTAGGTTATGTTTATTCCAAAACAGATTTGGTGAAGGTTTTAGAACATACTGACCCAATGACATCTTGGAATCCATCGCAATGAAACCCTGAACAAGAATTAATGAAACAGCGTATAACATTTTATCATTTAATAGGTGAAATGGAATGTAATAACCATACATATATAGTTTCATTAGTGCATGAATTAAGCTCAGAAGAAGCCCATCTCCTTAGGTAGTGGGTTCTCTTCACTCTTCAGTCGGCCATGTTTCTCAGTGAAATGAACACACTCAATGCTAGGTACTTAAAGTTGAAGTGCCATTTTTTGTTTTACAAATTGGACCATATTTCTGGGATAAAATACTGTCATTTACTCACCCGTGTCACTTTGGAGTCATCTGGAGTATTTCAGCCCTTTCACGCTAACATCTCTCTGTTGAATCCGTGTGTGTTTCAAAAAACCTGCACGTAATATGCAATAATAAAAAAAAAATCTGAGTGAAAAAATTTTATTTCCCCATTCTAGGGCGAATAAAGGGATACTTCTTCTGAATATAATTTATGTAAATGTATTCAAATACACTTGTAGTGTCAATGGCAGAAGAAATCATTAAACATTAAGGAACAATTTATATGCTATGTCTTTCTCATTTGAAAATTGACTGTTGAGTATGTATGACCAGATGAAGGATTTAATATCTGAGTGAAGTGATTACCAGACTAAAATGAGTAAAGCCAAACTTGTACTCAGTAATTTATACAGCTAACATTTCAACTTCAAAAACTGCCGTCAAATATAACAATTCTATGGCTGAAGCTATCACTGTAACTGTTGAGAGTCTCCAGCTTCTACTACTGCAGTAAAATAAACTTCCCTGACAGAGTGAATGTGACTCTCTCTTTCTTAGAGCCTGTCCGAAGGAAATGCCTGTTGAGTGTTGCCAGAACACAATGATTGAAGCCAATAAAATGTATCTCTTGTCATAAAAAAATATCACGAAGAATGAATTCTTTATGGAAGGATGATTGATGCCAAGGTTAAAAAAACTGAACATAATGTCAGCCTCAGCCTTTGCCCCATTTCAACAGTTACAGCCAGCAATATTAAGATTTTATTTTCCAGGCAGGTCACAATCATATTTACAAGGACAATCTGGTGAGAGGTTAGCATTTCGAGAAGAAAGGTGAATGGATAAGTTATTTACTGACTGACTCGAAAGCCATAATTCAAAGGATATGTCACTGAAATATTTATGTATACATTAAAATACAAATCTCTCTCAAGTAATGAATCCATATGTGGGAGCTATTGACACATGCAAAATTAGATTTTCTGGATGGTGTTTGAGGCAGTGACAGTTGTGAGTGGATGGAGAGGTCACAGAGAGCGGGCTCTGTGTTCATTCACACTTTAAACATGGGTGCAATCCATCATTCAGTCAGCTGCAGATGAGTGAAAGTGAACTGTGTGTGATGTACCTTTCTTTGTATGGGATAATAATGGAAATGGTAACTACAGGAGGCTGTCAGAACCGTTCCTTGACAGTGTCTGTGCACAATGAATACATGAAAACACACACAAACACACTCTGAGCTGCAGTGTCACAGCCATGTGATCAAAAGGAAATTGCAGTGTGCTTTGGGAACCTTGATGGGAAGAAGATGAAATTAAAGAAGGTGCTTAATTCAATGTGACATATCCATCTATACAAAATAAAAGGCTGTTACTCACATATAAAACACCGTAGGAAATACGAAGAACCTGGTGGGTTAAGACTGACTAGAACATAGTCTGGGTTATCTATTCAATCTAGAGTTATCGAGCAGAGTAAAGGAATAATGTCTCACTTGATTAAATTCAGTCCTGTCTGGCTATGAAACATCCTTTCATATATATGCAGTTACCCTGCATACATACAGCTCCCTCTGAGAATGCTTTCCCATATCAGTGTTTACTAATGTGTTGTGATCCCTCTGTGTTTTCCAATGCAAATATGAATCAAGAGCAAAAAACACCTGTGCCGGTGCTGAATTCTCTCCCCACATAATACTCCATTTCCACACTAAGTCTGTCCGGGATTTTTTTGCATATGATCAACCAAAACTGGAGCAGTGAACTGTAAGAAGATGTGGGAGTGGAAAATGTCCCTGGCGTTAAAGAGAGGCTTCAGTAAGACATTGTTGTGAAGTAGTGATTTGAGGTCTGATTTACAGCCACTCCATGTTCCAGTTTCCTTTAGATGCCCTGTGGCTCTTCAGCCTCCCAAATCCCTGTGGAGCCAGAACATCTGTCAGCGTGGACAGAGTTATATGAAACACACACCATTTCCCAAGGAATTACTGGTTACTATTTGGGAGGAAGGATAGATATATTCTGGATGATGACTGAGAATAGAGAATCATGTTACAGTAAAGGTGATCTGAAAACAGTATGGGAGTAAAAAAAAAAATAAGTAAAAATACTTTACTTAAAGGTACAGTGTGCAGCATTTCAAGGAATCTACAGAAATGAAGTCTTCTTAATAAGTAAATTTATTTCGAGTATAATCATCAGAAAAAAGAATTATTGTGTTTTTGCTTTTTTAGAATCTACCATTTATGTGGAGATCAGATGTTGATGAGATGCAGCATTTATTTCTACTAAAGATAGATAGATAGATAAATAGATAGATAGACCCGAGCGCACTCTGCGTTCCATTGATATTCTGCATTAATGTCAAAGTACCCCACCCAAGTTAAATAGTCAAAAGCAAAAAAGACCTTTTCAGAAAGTATTGCCCCTGTTACTGATCTAATAATCATTTGGGGCACCATTAGATTGTTGATTTTGATACATCACTGCATTTATTGTTGAGGTGGAACAAGCTTTTAACGACTCTATAGACGAGTTCCCAACCCAAGGATTGCAGAATTAGTAAAGAGAGAGAGAGAGGACATTGGAACTGGAGACTGAATGCTTATGGCATAATTTGGCCTTCGTATTTCCTGTCAGTGGTTATTTCTGTGGTGCTATAGATATGGCTATAGTAGCCAGTAGCCCTTACTGCTTCTATTATGGTTAATGGCATTGCTGAGCACATCCAACCCCTGCATGTACACATTGAGGGCACAGGGTCACTGAGTAAAAGATCCCACCATGATCATTTGCAGTCATTGAAACTGCATCAAAACGGGATGGATAACACCATAAAGTTCAAGATGTTTCCACTCCTTGTAGTAGCAGAAATGTCCTAGTGACAAGACACCGCCACACCAACAAGCATGGCAAGCTTACTCTTCCAAGTTTCCCATCAAACTGAACGTCTGTCACAGAACAGCTGTTGCTCTTCCTTCAAATGTTTTCATGGCATGGTGTAAAAGGGCAGCGTAATCATCGTTTTATTCCCACTCAATTAAAAAAGAATTATATTTTCGAAAGGCTTGAAGGAAGCAGTAGAAGTGAAAAAATACACACGTACACATAGGCTCTCTTCATCTCCTCTTTGCTGTCTTTCTAACTCACTCAATTTCTCTGCCCTAATCCCCTGTTCAGTGCGAGGTGTTTTATTCTGTGCCTGTCAGCAGTTTGAAACGGCAGGCTCATATCCATTCATGGCATTGTGTTGTACAATTACACTGACAAATGCTTGAGTGATTTTCTTGGCGGTGTTTCATTAAAAAATAAGAAAAAAAATCTACAGTACAAGGGGGGAAAAGAAATAGCTAGAGAATAAAACTGTTTTCTACTACAGGGTCCCTCTCATAAATATTGTAATTGTCCAGTGATAGAAAGAGAAAAGGCAGCCAGAGATATTTCCAGTTTTCGGGTTTGCACAAGACGCCTTAACTTGTCTGCAAGCTGAGTCTGGGAGATAATATGGGAATATCTAAACAGTATCTTCATCATTATGCCATCCCATAAAGGGATGACAGCGCATTGTTTAACATGCAGATTTAGCAAACTGAGCTCCATGAGGAGAATAATAAATTTGTGGTGGTTTGTGCCATATTTAATCTGAACGCCTTCTGTACCAAACACAGAATTGACTGTACAGTCAAAAATGTGTGTGCATACGTGTGTTTCTGTCTCAGTTGGGTACACATTTTGAATTACACACACACCCAGTGATGGGTGACAGCTCATCTAACGGGAGACAAAATTATTAGTGTTCATTATTTGGATTCGCTGTGGTAGAATTCAGCAATGGTTTCTGCCATTATTCCAGTTACTGTACAGTGAGGTAAGGGCTAGCTTCCAGGTAATGAATGTCATTGTGTGCAGATGTGTGTGTGCGTTCCTCATTGTATGCCTTGGCACTGGCGGTAAATGTTATCTCTAAAATAAATGAAATGGTGAAGTGAGTTGCAGGGCAATCCTAAAGATAAGACCGAGTGGCAGCCAGCAGAAAGGTGCTAGACTTCTCATCACCTTTAAATCATTTTTATGGTTGTTTTAGCCAGGCTGCAGGTGAACATGTGTGCAGTATCTGCACAAATACACACACACAGAGTCAAGCTCACACAGACAACTAATAACATAACAATTGGTAGATGCAGTTGTCGTCATCTTAATATTTCCACGTTATTGTAGTGCTGAACATTGGGATGTGAGGCTTCATCCCACCACCTTGATGTGATTAATTAAGATGCCAGTTGGAGGGTTTTGGTGGGTTGAGCTGATTAGCAGGGTCAGAGGCTTCTGGCTCTGCTAAACACTGTTAGAAAATCACACCAGCAACACACAGTGCAGCAACCAGACACACACACACACACACACACACACACACACACATAGAGACAGCCAAACAAAGACACTAACACAGGCAGACAAGTGTGTGGACAGACACATAAGTACACTGAGAGAGTGACACCGGCATTACTTTTCATGCTAATTAGCTGTCTGATCAAGTGGCAGAGACAAATATAGGTGGCAGGCTACTGGTGGCTCTTTCTTGGTGAATCACAATATGTGGTGCACTGTAACAGAGTACTGCTTTAAGTTAACTAATGATGTTTTATGTGCTGCAAGAAATGCTGATGCCTTTTCTTCTCAGCGCAGTTTCAATGTCTTTGAACAACAAAGTCAAGGTCAGTCAGGAATATTCTATAATATGTTTTGTTGTGCCTCCCACTTCATCTTTAGTTTGGTGGCACCTCTCTCTATATGCCTTCACAGTTGAAGGAAAAGTTTGAAATTTGGGGAAATGTGCTTTGCTCCCTTTCTAATTGAGAACATATTGAGAATATATATGCCTTTATTTTGTCGTTGAGGTAGGGATGTTTATTGTACATTAAGGGACGAATCAAAACACCTAAAATATCCCGTTGGTCTGAAAAGCATTATTATTATACAACTATTCCATATAACTATAACTATATAAAAAAGCATACATGAACTGGTAAGTAAAGAGTCCCTTTTCGCTCCAGTAAAAAACCTACAAGGCCACCTGAATGTAAACTGCGATCATCACAGTAAAAACTCACTTTATCGCCTGTACCGTTCCATCTCAGCGCTTGGTGGCACATATGTTCCCATAGGTGTTACAAAACAAATGACCTGGTGTAGTATTACTTTGATCCTCTGAGGGAACATGGTGTGTGTTCATGCTCCCATTTTGAAAATCATTCACTCATTCTTTCTTTCCTTCCCTCCGTCTCTTCGTCCCATGGATCCTCAGTCATTTTTTGGGTCCTGGGGGGAAAGAGTGAGGTGGAGGGGTGGGTGTGGTGGAAACTAGGACACATGAAATATTAAAATCTTTGTTGGGAAGTCCTCATCATCAGCATATGTTGCTCTCATCTCTGGTTCAGTCTCTATTTTTCTGCTTCCTCTGTTACTATTCCTCCCACTGGAGTCAAAGTTCTTTCCACACTCATTCAGACTCCTCTCAGTCATTCATTTTCTCACTCATTCATTCCAAACCAAAAATAGGTCATTCACCTTAGAAAATAAATAAATAAATAAAACTCTGTGCCTCTTATTCTCACAGAGTGTTATGCTTGCTCGAGCGGCTCCTTATTCACCTGAGATCTATTTGGCACCAATAAGCATTTGGCCTGTTCAGCGATGCCACCCCCTCACTGGCATTAACGTGCCTTCGTGTATTTTAATATGTCCTGCTAATTGCTTTGTTTTCATGCAAGAACTAAAAGGGATTTTTTAAAAATGTGATGTACTTCAGAGTTTAAAATATTAAAAAACCAAAAGCTGATGTAGTAATTACGGTCCCTAATTGCTACAAGCTGAACCAAAGCAGATTTAGACTTTTTAAGAAGGAATTTTGTGCGACTTCATTAAATCTCAAATTGTCATTTCTCCCCCCCGTCAGCATGTCTACTCCTGTCCTCACATCTTCGGTCTTCTTATTAGGTCCTTATCCATGCTTTTTTTTCAGGTGGTTCCAAGAGTGAAAAATGTCTGCTGCTCCAGGGTACTGAATCACCCACTTGGGAAATGAAAAAAAGATGAGAGTGGGAAAGAGAGATGAGAACAAGAGGTGGCCCATAAACGTAAACTGGGCAAATAGCCAGACATTTAAAGTCTTTCCTTACAGGGAAATAGCTTCATCAGATAAACAGGTGTGTTGATGTAGAATGCCAACAAGCACCACCCTCGACTTGAGGGATTTATAGACAGAAGCCATTCACTCCAAGTGCTGTTTGACCTTCAGGAACAATCTGACACTCTGTTAAGCCTTCCGCACTTGGTTTCATTTGGCTGTAATTGGCTTAATGGCCGGTAGACATGACGAAGGGGAAAAGTTTCCTCCTAAAACAGACTTGTTGATGCTGCGCCTGCTGCTCTGCTGAGAATCTTCACTTGGTGAGCTGGGGATGGAAAGTGTGTAGCTGTTTGTTTGATTGGGACCAAACGCAGAAAAAAAGTGATTTTCCCTCCCGGGGCAGAGCAGTTTCCTAAACACATTTGGAGTGTTTTTCTCAAGTGGCTCAGCAGCAATCTGTGTATGTGTGTGCATGTGTGTGTGTGTGTGTGTGCCACAGCTACATTTTGTTGATGATGCTGTCACTGTTGTTGGCATCTTGGATGCGTCCCAGAGTCTCTCCAGGCAAAGGAAGGGGACAATATATCTCTCCTTGCATCACACACACACACCTTGTAGCCTCCTCCCTCCTCACTTCTCCCATGTGTGGCCTTGGTGGGCTGTTGGGGCTCTAGTAGGAACAGAGAGTGTGTAACTAAGCACATCCTGTCAGACAGTCATGCTATCTTCCCCTGGTCCAGACCCTGCCTTCCTTTCATGCTCCGTTTGCCTGTTATTCTCCGGAGGCAGGCAGCTGTTCTGAATAAGAGGCCCTGCAGTCAGGAAGGACGGCGTATTACATTACAGTTACACACATCAGCTCATCCCGACCCGGTCTCAAGGTGAACGATGTTAATAGGGAGTTGATTTGTTTTTATATAATACAGAATGTAAAAAAAAAAAAGAAGCAATCAAATTTTAATTTGATCTAACAGACTTTAAAAAAGGTATCTTGGCATTATAAGGCAACCAAATTACTGGATTTTTCACAGACTCTAGTTACCAATACAAAGCTCAAGGTTATAAAATCCCATTTACATTCTGAATCTGATTTGATATTAGCTGTTAGACATCCAAAGTAAACTCACCACAAGTTATGAGAATGTGAAGTGAGTCAACCTCGTTTTAGAAAAACATGATTTATTTGTCATGGAGCAGTACAGCAGCTACGTCTCTGACTGGTGGAGTTCGCTGTTCCAATGGAAAAGTAAACATTCTTTTATATGACAAAAACTGAAATTTGTCTGAAAAGTCATAATTATTAGAAGTCATTTTATCAGAATATTTATAGTTCTTCACTCTTAAATTAAATATGTATGAAAACCTTGTGTCAAACTTGTTTTCATTTCCATCCCTCTTTTTTGCTCGTTTTATGGTCACGACTCGTCTTGTAGCTGTTTGACTTTGTTCCATGCTAACAACTCATAAGGACTTTCTAAAATGTCATTGGAGTAAATTAATGAGAATTTTTAACTTGTACAGTTTAAAACATGGGCACTGAACACCACTGAGCTTTAGAGTTGTGGGGTTCAATGACCATTTTCATCGTTGCATGACGGCATATTTTAACATTAGAGGAGACCAGGTTCATTCATTCATATATTCATTGAGCATAATGTACCCCAAGAGGAAGATGGACATTAAGTTACACGAGGAGATTATCTGCAACCCACATCAATTAGTTACATTTCACTTTTAATTACATTCACAACCTTTCAAATAGTTCTAACAGGGTGCACTTGTAATATGCGGTGCAGTTTATGTGTCTGGCATGTAGCCACTGGCCTTACATGTATTAGCTGTCTCATAGCAATTTCAAGCTGTGATGGGAATTGGGTATTTGATGAAAGGGATTTCTCTGTTCTCCATTATTTTGAGGGGTACAGTAATGAAAGACACTCAGTAGCCGAGCAATTTCAGACATTCTTGAGTATTGATGAGTTTCAGTTAAAAGCCTGATTCTCATTATCTTGGTAAAACTGTAGCAATGTTACAATTTTGTCATCCTGTATTGATTCCTTTTAAGAAAAAAAATATATATCTTTTCACTCTCCTGAGAATACGATCACATGGAGCAGTCCTTACAACCACTGTCTGCTTTGTGTTTGCCAGCACCCTGTAACAACAGCACCCTTAAAGCTGGTGGGGAGTCATTTTCTTTCTCAAGAACATGACCCAAATTTCACAAGCAGCTGGAGCCTACAGAGACATTTGAATGAGATCATATGAATCAAGGAAATGAACCTGCCATAAATGAGAATTGCCTTTAATCCTATGAATTTCTTTCTTTTTTTATTTGCTCCAGAGCAGTATCTGAGTGTTAATGTGGTTAAAATGATTTAAAGCCACATACGACTGCATCATTTTTCCATGTCAGTGGTATAAATTAGCTGTTATAAAAATACCAACATGTTGGTTCCTCAGGAAAGAGCTGAGATAAGCAGAGAGAAGTGAAAATACACCCTCTAAGTGAATCAAGATAAGTTACAAACGCAAGCCAGTTTCCTCTTTCTAATGAGTTTTCATTTATATTTTTCTTTGATCATTTGTCCTATAACAATGGTGAACATAAGCTAAAAAGATTTCTTAAAATCCTATTAATTAAAGTAATTAGGTACAATTAACCTGATCTGCAATATATGGGTTGTAATCCCTCAGTTCTTGATACTTTGATCCTGATTCAAGAGGATCTTTGTGTTGAGAGGTTGAGAGGAGTGACTGCTCCTTCAAATTAGATGTAAGAGTTTTTAGTGAGAATATTTACTGGACCATCTTCCTGAGGAGGTGTGAGCTCATACGGTTCATTCTGTTATCTGTCACACCTGGATAAACAGCGAGAAAATAGATATCACATATCTTATCATACAGTTTATGTGCTGGTATGTAGGGACACTTCTAAACAAGGACAAATGCAACGGGTTTCTGTCACCTTCAGCAGAAAAAGGCCCCTATAGAGGCTATAAGGCCACAGTCTCCACATAGAATTAATGAATACATATTATTCTACCGATATCTAACAAAAGCAGCGCTTCCTCGTCCTCTCAGTTGCTTAGTTTGCATTCAAGGTGTCGCTTTCAGACACATTAACTTAACTGTGTCTGTGTCTTTCGCTCATCATTAGCAGAATTACTCATTACCCAAGGGTATAAGTGCCGCTGTAGCTGATGTAACAGAGGTTTCGGTGTCACATTGAATAAATGTGACTAATGGTGACAGTGTCGTAGTACACAAGCAGAGACATATTTGTGTTTGGCTCCTCATAAGGAAACGAGTGTCCAGGGACAATTCACTCACCAGCAGGGGCAGCGTGCTCGTTAGCGTCCCCGTAATTAAGAGCATGTGCTTTAATGGATAACAGACACTGCTGCATATATAGAGTAACGCAAAACATGTTGTGTTTAAACACATACCTGGCCTACTTGGAGCCCCTGGACAGGGCTTCAGTGGGTCCAGCTGAGAGCAGTTGGAAGTGATAGATGCTAAAGAAATAAAGGGTGGTTACAAACTAGTAGTGTGAAGTGTGTCTCGCCCTCAGGGACAGACAGGAAGCTGGATATTAAATGCTGCTTCTTTGCATTGAAAGAAGGTAGTTCATGCATTGAACCCAGAGGCTTCCATACATGCTCGTGTGGTGGTATTCTGGACACGAACAACTAGGAGGAAACCCTAGACAGACCCAGAACATGCTGGTGGGATTGCACACCCCATCTGGCATGTGTGTACGCTGGGACTCTCCAAAAGGAGCTGGAAGATGTGGCTATAAACAGGAGGATACTCAGTTTGCTGCCACTGCAACCATTGCCCAGATAAGCAGCAACATATGGCTGTGTGTGGGTGATCGGTCTCTTTCTCTCTGGCGTTTTCGGGGGGTGGTGGGAGGAATCCACACAAAGTGCAAGCTGAGTGGCAATTCACAAGGCAACTCCTGCCTCCACGCTTATTCATATACACACACAAACCAGATGCAGACATGATGTAACACTGCAGGAGACAGACGCTAGGGGAGTGAAACGAAACATATTTCTACAAAAATGGTATATGCTGGTCAATTTTCATTGGCCCCATAGAGATATACTAATTATAATGAAAGAAGCACCATGAGCCATATCACAAACTTTCTTCTTTTGCTGGTGCTTCTCTGGTTATACACAATGGATATGCAAAGTTTCTCCATCTTATACTAATCATATGTGGAGCATTGCAGCCTACAAATCTTTCCAGAGAGAGAGAGAGAGAGAGAGAGAGAGACAGAGTGGCTGCAGGGGATTGTGATAACCACAGCAGTTTCAACAGTATTGCAACCACACTGCTGGGAGAGTGTGTTTGTATGTGCTGGAGTTTTTCCGTTACTCATCCTTTACGGCCCAGGTGTCCGAGCCGTCTAGCAGCAGCAAGGCAAACAAGCCTCAATCATGCAGCAAAGTGAAAGTCAATATATTCATGAATGGATTTGAGTGAGGTGCCTAAGGCCTATAAAAATAATGGAGTGTGTAACATTATTCCCGACACCCCAAATGGAAACAACCTTAAGGGGGAAATATCTAGCATATAAGACAGCTCCACTAATCTATGCACAGCAGGGAATGCAGGGGAAAGAGGGTGCAATGTGAACACTTACCTGCGTTGGGAGACTTGCAGCCAAGTTTAGAATATTACAAAGCTTCTCCTCATTACTATTCTCCTCTCCACTATATAAGCCTCCCTCATAATGCATGGATGTGAGTATATTTTTTTGTGCATGTGTGTTTGTGTGTGGTAAAAATATCACTTTTCTTTTCCCGCGCTGAACCCATGTTCACACAGCTCTCTTATTTGCATGTATTAGAACACAGCATGAGCTTGCAAACAAAAGGGCTTCAGTGTTTGTCTCCTAAGATAGAACAGAGGGACAGCACCGTGTTGGCAAAGTCCCGCTCTAAAACTGAATGTGATTAGGTGTATTTTACATGTATGAGTTCAGAACAGCTCATCGTGCACTTGTTTTTTTTTTCCAACAATGTGCTCAAGCCGAGGTTGGCACGGTGGTGTAGTGGTTAGCACTGTCGCCTAACAACAAGAAGGTACTGGGTTTGAATCCCGTGCCCGGGACCTTTCTGTGTGGAGTTTGCATGTTCTCCCCGTGTCTGCATGGGTTCTCTCTGGGTACTCTGGCTTCCTCCCACCATCCAGAAACTTTTAGGATTAGGTTAATAGGCTAATTTAAATTGAACCTAGGTGTGAATGTGAGTGTGAGTGGTTGTTTGTCTCTATGTGTCCTGCGATGAGGTGGCGACTTGTCCAGGGTGTACCCTGCCTTCCGCCCTAAGACAGCTGGGATAGGCTCCAGCCCCCTTGCGACCCTATGAGGATAAGCGGTAGATAATGGATGGATGGGTGTTCAAGCTGAAATTGATGAATTAACAATATGTATAAAAATGAGGTCATGGAACTTTTTGAAGCAGCTAGTCTAAAGAAGAAAAAAACAGTGGAATCAAATATGCTTACGTTAGAGACAAGTCTGACTGCTCTGTGCAATATAGCATGCTATCAAACCTTGTCTCTAGAGTTAGGTTGTCTTTTAGAGTCAGTGTCCAAGGATGACAGAGTTGTCACAAGAATAAAGTCAGTCTGACATTGTCACAAACACAAGGACACTTTTTAACAAAAGTTTAATTTCTTTTCTTCTTCCTGTTGACTTGCATGATTCTCCTTCACTTTATTTTAACTTCTTGTTCAAGTCTGAAATTAGTCTGAGTAAATTATTATTTTGTGCACACATCAGGAAGCCTGAATAGCCATGTGAATAGCACACAGCGGCAGACACTTTCACTTGACTTAGTGGAATATTTCTGCGGGGCATTCTATACTAACATAAATATGCTGAAGTTTACTAACCTGGGCCCACCCGTACTTCCTGTGATGCTGACCAAGTTAGTCTGGCCAAGCTGCCGCTCTCTTCGATTTCAGATTCACCTAGAAAAGGGGACCAATGAAAATCTAACATTTCCAATGGCTTGATTGAGGCGTGTTTAAAGCACTGACGTACTAGTTCTTTGGATCAACCAGTTTTTCGTCGCTACACATATGTCAGAGGAAAGAGTGTTCTGATTGGTTGAAGTAGTTGCGATAGCCAGGCTAGAAGTTTACATCATGGCAATAACAATAATGCCTCATTTCCTCTATGATCGGAAAACACAACACTCTAAACTGCCCTAGGTTCTGTTTGCATTTTTAAGACAGAGCAGTGTAAGGTGCCCTGAAAACAATAGGACTGTGAAAAAGGGAAAATAGGAAGAGGGACAAAAAATGTGGACTGGCCACGATGACACGGTGGGCAAGAATAGACATGGTTCTCCTGGCTCCACTGTGACTCATTGGCTGCCTGTTGTGGGTTTGACAGGTCTGTGCTGTGTCTCTTCAATAATTTAAAGTTTATTTCACCTTGCAGAAACACAGAGCCTTGTTGCAGCACTGCCCCACATGGCATTTCTCCTGAGAGACATATTTCTGAGCAACTTAACAGCATGAGCAACATCAATATAAAATAACGGGCCACTATCTTGAAACATGTTATCCTAACACATCCATGTAGAAATGTGTTAACCTAGCCACATTAACATTATGAATGTTAGCAGTTTCATTGTGATTTAGCGTCACAGAGCAATGTTGAATCCAAAAACAAAACACAGCATTTCATTATAACATGAACATGCCGTGCAATGTATGTAATAAGTAAACATTTTTTCTCTGTCTACCATCCCTCTTCCTTTGCTGATGTCCTCTATTCCTCCTCACTCTGTTTTTATCCGTCACTCTTTTCTAACTAGGTCACCCCATTCCCACCTCACTCCAAAACACTGAAGTCATCTATCTTCATGTCTCCATCTCTGCTCTGTTTCACTTGGAGAGCTGCTCCTTTGCATTGCATGGTTCACTTTAAAAGCTTGTGGTTTGCAACGTTGTTTCCTGCAGCTTTAGACTGCACTGTGGCTCATGTGAGAGTAGACTGCTGGAGGTGAGTATCTCTCTGAGAGATATAATGGTTCACCAGCGTACTAATCACCCACCATCATCTATCTTCCTCTCCCGTTTTAGCTGCACAACCCAGTCCACCCTCACACATAATTTTCCCAAATATTTGTTCCACATCCATGATGTGATGCCCTTGTACTAGCTCAATATAAGGACATCCATGTATTTGTTTCCTGTCGTGCTTCCCTTCTATCTCATTTGATCTAAATTATATTGTTCAGTGCTACAAGGGCTTTCCTTCTCTCTCCTCTCATTGCCCTTTTCTTCACATCTCTGTTCACCGTATATCACTTTTTAACCCTGCCATGTGTCTAATGACAACAGAAAACACTTCTAAGAAAAAGACAGCAAAGCACTGAGAGATAGATAGAGAGAAAGGGAGGAGAGAAGAAAGTGTATCAACCCCCTACCGGGCAGCAGTGAGCGATGGGCGCCCTCCCTCTGAGCAAGGTTCTGGGGTTGCTTGTCACTGCAACCTATCTGGTGACAACACACTCCCTCTTCACAATCCATAAGCTGCAAAACTGTCTGTGCCTGGTGTGACAGTCCTGGTGTCACTAGCAGAATTTCCTCCAGCCTTGTTTGTCTCTCAGCCCTATCCTTTGATTCCTTAGTACTAAATGGCATAGTGGCACCTTATTTAATTTGGTGAAAACACATAATTTAGCCCAATGTGGGCCTGTAGATTTGTTTTAAACTGTCATGCACAGTGCTATTATCAGGTGTTTTGTTTGGACAATGCTACTCTTATTGCCTCCTCATTTTCTCATTTTTTTGTAGCACGCATTGGGCAGCTCTTTTAGAGGAGCCTATTGTGATTTTGTAATTGGTGTTACTTGAATCACTTTGCTGCTCTATTGTACTAGCTGTTTTCCCCACAGTGTCTGCATGACCGGCTTCTTCTATGTAGTTTAATTAATTTGATTTGAATAGTACAAGAATATAGCGTGCTGCTTTCAAGTTATAATTTAACAGTGTTTAGCAATCGCACAGTCCTTTTTTATTTGTCCTAAAATGTGCTAGTGACAAGCATAAAGGGTTTACTAACATTTCCTAAGAGGGACATTATTCCACCCTCACTTATTTTGCCAGCTGAGCACTTCCCAAATGGTGGGTGTTACCACTCTAGAAAGACGGTGCAGTTCTTCACTGTATTGCATTCGTCAGCTCGTTGATGTCAATAGAGGAGGTTTAGTACAGTGATACTTTTTAATTAACATTGTTTACATTTACATCTTGCAGCCATCTTGCATTGATCTTGCATACAAGGCAGCCACTTGCCAAGGAGAGTGGACACATCCCTGTCCCCTAAAACTAAAAGCAACATATCGACCTTCACATTCCTTATCGGCCCGCTTCACGCACACATACTAACCCCATCCATCCCCTCCAACCCCAACCCCAACACACACACACACACACACACACACACCTCCCTCCTGACCCATCTAATCCTTAATTACCATGTCTAATTAGGCCCTGACAGCAGAGGTCAATCAACTAATTACAGAAACACAGGATGAAAGGAAGAAGGAACAGAAGACCAGTCAGTCAGAGACCTCACAGCCATGATTAAAACCTGAGCATCATCGTCATCTCTTTAAGTATGCATACATACATGTACCGTACTGACCACTATACTCCAACTGAATTCCCCTTTGTTTACAGCCGTGTGCAAGCTTCAGGAGCAGAACTATTCTGTCACATATTGGTACAAACGTGCATGTCAGGCTCTAACACACATGATAAGTGCATGGACAGTAAAGGCTACAGGCTATGACAGGAGATCCCCCTGTAATGCAGCTTGGCTTCGGGCCTCTCACTCACAACTGTCACTTGCAGCCTCGTCTCACATCGATCTACAGCTGGAAACCCATGCTAGGTACAGCTCAGGTCAATGTGGTCGCGTGTGCTTGTGAGCAGTTACGTAATCTTGTATGTTCTAGTTCAAGTGTAAGCATCTGTGTATGGTTATAATATGTGTGCACATATGCTGGAGAGTGTATAGATTATTATGTGTATGAGTGTCTTGTGTTAGGTTAAGGGCCAGATCGATATGTGTTGAGGTATCTTCTATTTTATAGCCACATCAATACAAGGATCAGTGTCTTAATCAGCAATGTGTATCTGGCCTGGAAACCGAGTCTCCAGGGAAAAGCTGTTTGGAACGCCATCACAGCTTTGACGCAGGCAGCCCCACAATCCCCCCCACACCTCCCATCATCAATGTTACATTTATGTACAGTGAAGCAACTACAGGATGCAGACGGTTTATTATTTGCTCCTCAGAAATGCTGTCTACATGATGTAATGTCTCTGATATTGGGTCTATTTATAATAAATGAATAATTCCATCTTTGGTGCTTCAGTTTTGCTCCTACAGGCTTGTTGGCAGGCTTGTCAGTTAGTTAGCTCGTCAGAGTTTCATGAGCACATTAAGGGCTGCCTTTCATAGAGATGATCAAAAGCTGGGAAAAAGGAGCAACATGAGGGCTGTGGTTTTCTACAGTTATAGAGAGGAAGGAACCCAGAGTTTTCATATCTTAATTTGTCCCCTTCAATTGAAAGATAAGGCTGGCCATATCTTATGATTTTGTCATTGCCAACAACACTTTACTCTCTGTGTCTCTCAGCCCCAAGCCCCTGGTTCGTCTTTTAAAAAAGGCTTTTCAAAACAACAAATAGTTTCTTTTCTTTGCAAATTTTACTCAAACAGGAGAGCATTCGTTGATGACTATGTTTAGCAGTGGATTTGGTGTGCTATTGAGTTGCTACAGCAGCAGGATGGTGTAGGTGGGATAAACTCAAAATAAACTACAGCTCATGTTCATTATAACGAGAGAACATTGTCACTTGTGTGGTACTCAGATGTGTTAATAATTGTTTTTGGAAAACAGAGGTCTGCGACACAGAGGAATGACCTATTTGCTGGCAATACTTGTTTGTAGAATCGGTTGTGGATTTTGTGGATAACAAAACAAATATATATTACCTCCAGATATATCTATTTTAAGTGTTCAAGGGAGTGTCACCCATCTTCAAACAACAATTGTAAATAAACGTTACCATTCAGTTGCTCAAACCTCACTTTTGACAGCAATTTAACTTATTTGCAGTTAACTGACTTGAAGCTGTGCAGTCAAGTTGGTTTGCATAAATTTCTTGAGTGCACACAAGACCACCTGGTCAAAGAGTGTAAAGTAAAGTGTAAAAATGTAACTGTAAATGTAAAGTGTAAAATATATGTAACCCAGCAAGCTAGGCTATACTGTATTTTATTCTAGTAAAGGCTAAGGAATATAAACAATGAAACAAAAATCACTTTCCATGTAGACTAAGCCATTTCTATCAACATAACTGAAAATCATAAATTAATTAATGCTGACCACACATCTAATAAGCGCTGCGTTGATTAAAAAAAACGTCTCTTTCGCTTTTCCTTTTTGGTGGATTATTCCTTTACTGAATTACAAGAAAAACTTGGACATATTCAAAAAGGATTTGAATGGAGTTCTGCTTCATGACCTGTCATCACGTCTTTGGTAACACATGTGCGCGTTAACGTCGATTAATCGCGTTAACGCTCTAATTTTGGCAGCCCGAAAATTTCTGTAAAATTATTGGTAAACATAATAAACTGTCTTGTGAGTCTGTGGCCAGCCACCAGGGGGCTGTCAGGTCATGTTTTCCACCGTGGTTTACAACAATACAAGCCGGGAAAATGACACCGGAAACGCCCTTGACAGAAAACTTCCTGGATTCGTGTAAACACTGCAGAGCATCGGTACAACGTGTAGCATCATTTTGCTCTTACTGTAGTGAGCATGGACCTTACTGTGTGCGTGTCTGTGCAGTCAGGTGTGTTAGCGTTAGATAAATAACGCTTACTGTTTGGCTGCACCTCAGGCATGCAGCTCATACTGGACCACAGATGAGACCCGACGCTGGACTCAAGGTTGGATAGACCCCTTTGAGTGCCTCTGACCAATGTCTCAGGCTCCATCGCTGCCTGCTAACGAAGCAGAGCTGTAAGTTGATCTTTATTAGTCTTGATTGGTCTGAGTGAAGATGATCAAACTATTGGCCACGGATAGGCCTGCAACTGTTCTGTGCTTATGAAATGACTGAGAGATGTTTGCTGCATCAAAGCTTTAATAACACAGAAGTTTGAGGGAATTTAATTTAGAGATTTGTTTCATTTGTTTTTTTTTTCATACTATTGAAGTTAAGTGATATGTTGGCTCCTTTTAGTCCGTTATTGACTAGTTGTTGTTTTGATCACAGTCCACTAAGATTGCTGTAGATAGATAGATAGATAAATACTTAGAGAATCTCACAGAAATTAGTGGTTTCTGCAGTTTGGAAGATGGAAACACACAGGGGACATGCAGGGTTCAGGAAAATAAAATAAATTAAAAAATAAAGTACCAAAATGTATGAGCATATATCTGATAAACACCAGAGGAAAAAGTGGTGATTGTTGTGGGTCTGTTGAGAAATTAAATAATAGTGATAATAATAATTCTAACAATTATAAAATTAAAAAAATAATAATCATTCTATGCACAATTATTTTGTTTGTGGACAGCCCTCAGTCCATTTTACTTTTTAATGCCTATTTTTTTTTTGTTTATGACTAAGGTTGTCTTTTGTCAGTTATTTATGTAAGTGCGGATATAGCACTTATATTTCTGAGTAGGCGATAATAATTTCACTTATAAATAGGTACAGTAAGCCTTTGTGGTAGCTGCCTTGAATGACAAACTCAAAAACCCTTGTAGATCTGGTCTGTGGTTTTACAGTGGTTAGGCGCGAAAGAAAGAAAATATGCCTCGGAGAATGTTGACATTTTTTTCTCCATATTTAAGTATTAGAGGAGTTTGTGGTTGTTAGTTTTATTGGACGCTCTTGTATCCTCATCCTTATGTGTCAGACTCCTAGAAGTAATCTACAGCAAAATGACTCTGTAAATATGAAGAGAAAATTCTCAACATTATATTCCAACCCATGACGTCTGTAGTCATATGCGTCAAGAGGTGCTCTTCATATTGCATCCATGTGCGTAAAGCATGAGTTAGGGGCTGTTTCACAGCCTGTTTAGACAGCTGGGCTGATTAAAATAGGAGTGCATCTTTTAGGTCAGACATGTGTGAGACGGACGACTGGGGAAAGGCTGAAACACTTTCTGTGTGGATGTGCTGCGATGAAGTGGAAGCTTCAAATCCTGCCTGCATTTATTACATATAGGTTATCTCCATTTTTACATGCGTTTGTCTGTAAAATCTCATGTGTGACTTGTCTCTAATTTTCTCCTTCTCTGTCATCTTTTCCCACTTCTTTCTGCTCCTCCCACCCCTGCAGAGGAGAAGGGCATTAGGGGAGATTAATAGAAGGTAGTCATGTTACAAATCATTCGCTGAGCATTTCCCTATTCATCGTCCACCCCTCGCTTACTCCTCACCTCCCTACCCCTCTCATCTCTCTCTCTCTCTCTCTCTCTCTCTCTCTCTCTTTCTCGCTTGGTCAGACTGCAGGCCAACCTAAAAGAGCAGAACATTTATCTGCTTCTGAATACTGGAAATCTGCCACAGGTGCAGTGGAGCACAATAAGTCTTTCTCTTACAAATATGCACGCTTTTGCTTGCCGCAGAGAGTGCTATCCGTAGTGTGTGTGTGTGTGTGTTAGCTGCTGCCATCATTTGGATGCATGTGAGATAAATAGTTGTGCTGGGCAACCTTTAAAACTGGCTCTGTCGACCGTCCTAATCCAACACGCCCCTTTAGGCCCAGCCAAACTGTTTCTCTTATCACCTCCCTTTCTTCCTCTCTCACACACTTTTTCTCACTCTATCATCTCGCTTCACCCCTTTCTTATGCCCCTCTTGCTTTTCATTTAGCTGCCCTCTATTCAAACCCATCTCCGCCTCTTGTCTTGGCATTCCTGTGCCAGCGTGCTGATCATATTTGTGGTCTTGGCAGCCCTCCTCAGCGTGGGGGGTTACAGCATTGGATGTAATAAGTTGTATCTGTGCTCCGTGCCACCCGGTGTCAGCTGGCAGTCTCTTCCTTCTGTCTTGTGTCGCACACTGAGTTCTTAATGTATTTCCATCCTGACCGCTGGGAGGCAAGTAGCTGTTTTCGCTGGTGCGCGTGTTGTGTATCTTCGTAAAGCGTGTTTGTTGACGTGCAGCTTGTGCATGCATGAGCATCTTATCCCGTGTTGTCATATTTATTACAACTGAGTGTGTCTCCATGAGTTACAGTTGCTGCGTTTACATGAGAACTTTAATTCCGAATAAAACTAACATAATTCCAAATAAAAATTAATTCTGAACTTAAAATTATGAAAAGAGTAGATGGCAGAAAGCACAAAAACACTAACTATTTAAAGAGGTCGCAGAAAAATTTGAACGAGGAGGGTACAGTACGAGGGGGCTGAGGTAGAGTAGCCGAAGAAGTCATTTGTCTTCTTCTTCCCTTCGCCGACACTCTCCTCTTCTCCTCCTCAGCTGGCATACATGAAGCGTGATAATATTTTCGAGCTGCTGCTTAAAGAGTAGGCATATTTGACTGCGTCTATTATGTTTGTGTCCATGGCGTAACGTTAAACCGAAATGACAAAAAGCTGGAGTGTGTTTTCTTCTGGTAGATGGTAATCACGTAAGTGTGCCCACTGTCCAATCAGAGCCCTTCCCGACCCTCAGACGTTGAGCGAAATTAAATAAAGGCCATTTAATGTGTTTTCCATGGAAACCTCAATTCGGAATTATTATTTCCGTGTAAACTCTAAGGAAAATATTTTAATTCCAAACTATTTAATTCCGAAGAATTAATTCAGAATTAAAAAAACATCGTGTAAACGTGGCTAGTGTGACATTATGGCAGCTGGTTCTTGATATGACTCCAGCGCTCCCTCACCTCCAGACCAACAATGACTTATGAATATTTACCTGCTAATCCAGCTCAGTGACTCATGCTCACTCTCTACTGGGACACACTGTGCGTGTCTCTGCAAGAAAGTTCAAATATCTTAAATGTTCTCTCTGTCTTTACTTACGAGACAGATTCCTTACTACTTGTTTTAGTTTTACTGTTTACTGAGAAGAACGAGGGTGGTATGGTGGTCCAGTGGTCGCCTCACAGCGAGAATGTACTGGGTTTGAGTCCCGCCGTCTTTCTGTGTAGAGTTTGCATGTTCTCCCCGTGTCTGCGTGGGTTCTCTCCGGGTACTCCGGCTTCCTCCCACCATCCAAAAACATGCATGGCGATTAGGTTAATTGACTAAATTAAATTGCCTGTAGGTGTGAATATGAGTGTGAATGGTTGTCTGTCTCTGTGTGTCCTGTGATGAACTGGAGACTTGTCCAGGGTGTATCCTGCCTTCCGCCCTAAGACAGCTGGGATAGGCTCCAGCCCCTCACGACCCCACATAGGATAAGTAATTGACGGTGAATGAATGAATGAGAAGAACAACAACAATATGCTTCTGAATCACTTGATATTATTTAAAAGAAACTCCCAGGCGGCTCAGTCCAGATATGAAATGTAATATGCCCCTTTTGTAGAATGGAAGTAAAATGATACTGAAGTACAAGTTTGAGCTACACCCTATGAACTAAGCATGTTGGTGTGCTGCTAATCAGACGAATGCTAACTGGCACAGCAAAGCACTATTGTGTAGTGAGCACGTCTCCACAGACCTGTGGATGAAACCAAATGGAAGAAGATAACTATAGTGCTTTTTAAATGGGCGACATTACAAAATATTATGATTTCTCTCTCTATATATTACCTAGTTTAGATGGTAGTAAAGGTTCCTCTGCAGTACATTTTGTTCATGTGATTTTTAAAAAAAAAGTGCACAATCTGCTCTGCGGTTTTGGACTTTGATCTGCTTGTGTTCAGCAGGTGGCTCTGTGGTTTCTGGGGTGAATCCCCAGCAGCAGTATATCTGAAAGGCTGTCTGACGGATGAAAGAATGTGATGAAATGATGTGATATCTCTTCAGTTGATGAACACACAGCTAAATTATGACCTGACACAGCCAGCCTGTTCATAACTGATTGAGTGATTGACAGCAAGGGCATGCAGTCTCTTATCAATAGGGCACACTGACAGGGAGGGACACTCAGAGGCTATTTCACAGGGGACATGTGTCAACAATTTTGTCTGGAAAATGACACAGTGGATGTATTTATTTTAGTCTGGACAAAATGTGAATGTTTTTCACTTTAACTTGAGGGATTGTATTTGGCTGTGCGGAAGACAGTAATTCATGTTTTTCAGCAGTGTATTTATTCTTCTCCCTTATTGATATGTGGCTGTCAGAGACTCAGCCATTAGAAACATACTGAAAAGGACTGTTCAGAAAGCTGAACATTGTTGATTTGCGCATTCAACCCACATTGCAGTGAAAGCTGGTTGAAAATCTGCAAACTTTGTATTGTAAAATACTTTGAAAGAAAAAAGAAACAAGCTATGGGTGGAAATATGGTCTGCTTGATTGCACAAACGCAAATGCTTTGAGCTCCACAAGATGGATTTTATGCATGGTGACACTGTGGAGGGTGTCACCAGAACGTCTCTGTGATGTGAAACTAGAGCTGTGCGATATGTCCAAAATTTTATTTCTTGATATGGTGAATTTTATGTCCCGATAACGATATTGTATTTTTTTTTGTGGTGTAACTTTACAGGTAACATTATTTCCTCTTTCCGCTCTCTTTCTCTATGCTGCTTTGCCTCTGTTTACTCCTTCGCAACCAGCAGTGTTGGGCAGTAACATGTTACTCGTAACGCTGTTACTTTTGACAGTAACTAATACTCTAACGCGTTACTTTTAAAATAAATAAACGCAATTACCCTTACAAAACGGTGCGTTTGTTCGTTACTTGGTGAATGATTTTCTGATTGATGAATTGAAATTCAATTAAAATTTTATTGATGCTCGCAGATGGCACGACTGGGGATATGTCTCAGGTTCATAGAGACTTCATAGACTGTATAGAGACAGCGCTCCGTCCCCCTGCACTTTCCCAGCACAAGGCGACAAACGTCACTGGTAAAACAGCATTAATATCACTGCAGCAGCATTGGGAGCCTGGCGTTTGTGTGATTCAATCCATGGTGTGTTCAATTGTACACAAATGTTGGAATTTCCAACTTCCAGTCAAAATTTAATTAAGAACCTCGTGAAGTTGGCTCTCCAACTTGGAAGTTGGATTAATCAACCTGACATAGAATTCATGCTATCATGCAGCGGTTGCTTTTCCGGTCAACAGCTCAACAACACCGCTATTTGTTGAGTGGCACGAGTGGTACTGAATGGTCGGACAGACTACGTCCGCAAACGTCTTCTGTGCTTCAACATTTGTAGTAACAGCATTTGTTTTTCAATTTTATGAGCTCCATCTCCAGAAACACCCGCTCCATGTCAGTTGTCATTGTTTACTGTCGGAAGAAAACCAAGGAATCCGATATGAGCCCCCAGAAGCCACACAAAGACACAGCCACACCCCCCTAGCAGCTTGGCGGTGAATTGCAGAGCAACGTGTTTCCTCGACGCAGAGCTTCGAATGCTCAACGATGGCGTCCGGTCTACGCCGTAGCTCTGCCGTTGCCGCGACACAGAAGCATAAACCAGGCTTTAACATTGCTGAATGTTATGGGTTTTCGGATGTTCTTGTATTCAGCAGATGTTGGCACCACAGGACTTCACAGCCTCTATACTTGCTGTCAGTATGGAGGTGCATGGTGTACACTTTGGACCTGTGCAGTACAGTGCTAATGGTTTCACACATGGACAGAGCAGCAGGATCAAAAGTGGCTCCACTCTACACCAACAGGAGGACACACAATTAGGTAGCTGCTGCTGACCTGAACATGTAAGTTCAATGGAGTGATGCTTCTGTGTGCTGTGCTGTGTAATGCAAGGTCAACATGTGAGCCTGTCAGTATGCAGACAAGAGGAGAGCAGCAGAGTGGGATTTTCTCAAATTGGTTAGAGATGCATACTGGGAAGAGTTCCCTCTATTAAAGTAGCTCAGAATTATATAATAGCATCATTACATAATTGACACATAACTGTTGGTCACATCTGAGCTGTGGCTGTGGCACAGACATTGTGTGTGTTTGCGCTGGGGATGTGTGACAATGTCATTTGTGTTTATATCTCTGTTTGTTCAACCAAACAAATGATCTGGTTGAATAAACAGACAGAAAAACAAATCAGGAATAAGCAAGAAGGGTTTACGAGAATCAGTGGCTGGTTTAGTCTGGATTTTGTTGAGAACTGTTTGTTGCAAGACTTGAGGTTTGATGGAAAGCATCATTTGTTTAAAAGGCACAGTTACTACCTGTGTGAATTTCTCTGAACATTTTGATACTTTTACAGTATTTATTTAGCACGTAGACCTGCCTCATAATAATAAATTCCATTTCCTACAATTTGGGACTTTTAAAATATAGGAGATTTTTTTTTCCAACACATGATCCTTCAGTTTACCAGAGACAAATACAAATAATTGGATTTCACTCGAAAAGGAAGGGTGTGACAAATTGTAGTTTGTAGACAAATGGATTATTATGGGGGGGGCTGGAACGTATCCCAGCTGTCTTAGGGCAGAAGGCAGGGTACACCCTGGACAAGTCTCCATCTCATCACAGGACACAGAGACAGACAACCATTCACACTCACATTCACACCTACGGTCAATTTAATTTAGCCAATTTACCTATTCCCCATGCATGTTTTTGGATGGTGGGAGGAAGCCGGAGTACCCGGAGAGTACTGTGCAAATCTTTACCATGGGCCAAATTTTCTGCCGTCTAACAAATACCTTGTATACTGTGCAGCCCAAGTATGTATAATACTGTTTGCCTCTGAGCTCTAATGGAGTAAGAAAAGTACAAGTACTTGCACTTACAGTACAGTACAGTTGACTGAATGCGCTCCTCACGTATTTTTCTTTCATATATTTTCTCAAATTTTGATTTTACTGTTCATGGACTGACTAATGGTACATGGTGAGTTGAATCATTTTTTTTTTAATTTTAAAAGTTTACATACTGTAAATGGAATTATCATTTTAGTAAGTTTGAAGGATAATGATTATGTTTCCCTCTGTAAAAGTGCCCTTTCATTAATTGGAAAATTACTTTCCCCCTCTGTAAAGAGCATATAATTTAATTTTTTCGATTCATTACTCTGGGGTTGGTGCATTGGCAAGGCTTTAGCCAGTAGCTTTGCTCACAGCTCTTTAAGTTGTATTTTGTGGAGACAAGTAGTCTGGGGCATTGGGGAGATACAACATTGCTGCTGTACTGAACAGATGCTCAGAGGACAAGGATTTTTCATCCACTACCAGGCAAACAAGCTGCTGTGTATTAACAGTGCAGAGCAGAGCAGCAGACCCGCCGGGACTAGAAAAAGCACAAAATTGGCCTCACTAATGATAAATGGGTAATTAAAACAATTAGCAAGCACTTCTGTCATTCCCTTCATATTAAAGCTCTGTGTATTTCTTGTTGATTACAGACAGGCTATGCACAACTATTCATTGAAAAATTAGCGCTTGCCAAATACATTATTTGGTTTAGGGGGACATCCAGTGTGTGTTTGTTCTGACAAATATGTGTTGTATTTCATTTTTGTATTTATTAGGGATAAAGCGAGAGCAGAGCACAGTTATTTATTTAATTAAACAAAAGAAAAAATCTTTTCACTTGGGGCGTTATAAATGAATGTGTGGCAGTTAAAAATAATACACTGTATAGATTGTATTTCACATGCATTTAGTTGCTGTAAAGGGTATGTCCACAACTCAAACTAGTTGTCTTTTAGGTTAATTTTGTGATTCTGCAGGAAAACCCTACCTTCAGGGAGCTCACAGTGCGGGTTCAGCCATAACAGAGAACTTTTTTTCCTTCTGAGAGCTTGCAATGGAAAGCGAAAATAATGTTACCAGTAACGTTACATCCGGAAAAAAATGCTGTATTGGATATATACACTGCCCGGCCAAAAAAAAAAGTCGCCACCTGGATTTAACTAAGCAAATAGGTACGTGTCTCCCATTGGATAATTACTGAATTACCTGAATATACTGAATGACCAAGTTATTCCATCAATAGATTTTTTCTTCCCTGATGGCACGGGCATATTTCATAATGCCAATGCCAGGATTCATCGGGCTTAAATTGTGAAATAGTGGTTCAGGGAGCATGAGACATCATTTTCACACAATGATTTGCCACCACAGAGTCCAGACCTTAACCCCATTGAGAATCTTTAGGATGTGCTGGAGAAGGCTTTGTGCAGCGGTCAGACTCTACCATCATCAATGCAAAATCTTAGTGAAAAATGAATGCAACACTGGATGGAACTAAATCTTGTGACATTGCAGAAGCTTATCGAAACAATGCCACAGCGAATGCGTGCTGTAATCAAAGCTAAATGCGATCCAACGAAATATTAGAGTGTGTGACCTTTTTTTTTGGTGTGAACTTTTTTTTATTATTTTATTATCAGGATGTAAAATTAGCTATATCAAGATATACAATTTTGTCCAGCTCTAGGCATAATCATTGCCTCTCTTACAATTACGCTGTTAAAATATTTTTATCAGAAGCCTCTGTTGCTGCATTGGCCCTATTCTTCTGTTTGTGGACATGTTCTACTGACTGACACGCTTACAGCATAAACAAGACATGCACATGAAAAAAACAGAAAACTCATTCCTTGTGAATTTTATCTTTTGTTTAATTCACACTTGACTAAAATATAAATAAAAAAAAATCCTTTTGTGTCAGAAGGTGGGATGGGATGTCTGACAATTTGATTGGACAAATATTGAAACATGTTTCAAAAAGCTTAGGCAAATGTATGCTTTGAAACTTTAGTGAGCCACTCAGAAATGGGTATCAAGCTACTAGTAGCTTACGAGCAACCCACGGAGCTGGCAGGTCAGATGAACAGGATGTGAGGCACAGCTGCCTACAGCCCTCACAGTCATCACTGCTCCATACAGGCATCAAACACTCTGCTTGTGCCAATGTTTGCCAGTGTTAGTCACACTGCATGGCTGGAGGTAAAAACAACTCGATGTAACCAAGTTCACTCACTCTAATTATCAATCGATCTATGTAATTTAAAGGGCAGCAGAAGGCAGACGCCATCATCGCCAGGGGCAACATAAGTGCTGATCTGTTATTTAGATTGAGGTTTTCATCTGTTGTACGCTGCGTTCTTTAGATGTCGACAAAGTTGAAGTTGTTTTCCAGCTGTGTGTGTGTGCGTGCTGATGGTGTGTTTGTGGAGCAGCACTGAGTGATTACCGTGTAGAGCAACATTACAGGCTCTCTTACCACAACGAATTAAAGCAGAGTGCCAGGCCTCCAGGGAAAACTCTTCATCAAAGGACCAAGGAGAAGATAAGAGTGCTACAACTCAATCACTATCTGGTCACAGGAGTTAACAGGAGACAAAACTCAGTGTGACACATGCAATGCATCCAATTACCACAAGATACACAGGTGGAAGCAGGAAACAAACGCGACACAACAGCTTGAGGATAGAGTCATAGAAAAAGTAATTAGACTGTGGTATTTGGTGGACTGTCAGACAGAAAGCTAAAAGAAATGATATAATACCTAACATAGAACACCTAGCCTGGCTGTAGCCCTCCGTAATCTTCATCTCAGTTATCATTTCCCCACATATAACATCTAGGTTTGATCCCCTTGGACTCGATTTCTCAGGATGCATTCCATCCTGGCCAGTCAGCGAATGGTGGTGGGATGGGGGAGGCGGGTGTTAACGATGACATCGTACATATGTGCAGCATTTGCGTTGTAGTCTAGCTGGTTGTAGTTTGGCAATGGTGGCAGAGACAGAAGTGAAGGAAGCCATTCAGGCTCCCAACTATTCAGCAATTGAAGACGGATCAAGAGGACTTTTTAACCAGTTTTATTGCCGGCAAAGATGTCATGGCTTTACTCCCCAGGGGGTTTGGGAAATGTCTTATTTTTCAGTTAGCTCCGTTAGTGGCGAAGGAGTTGGCTAGCCTGAATGCTAGCAGTGCATTACATACGAGACAACGAAATGTTAGTGACTGGGTAAATTCAGATCCAGTCGTTTCAAACTTCAACAGAGTTCACACCTCCTGTCTGAAATTGGTTCTCAGTGGAGGAATGCCAGACCCTCTGTTCGATAGTATGAGGGTTGGGGAAGACCAGGCTAGAACACCTGGACAGACACACATAATGGATCTGACACACAGTTTGACACACATGCCACAGATCATATCCACTGTTTGTGTATCTGGCTTGAGCACACAAACCTCATAAAATCTACAAAATCCATCTTGGCAGGCTCAGAGTAAACCAAGTAGACCAATCTGCATCATTTGCGGGCCTATTGCAGGCTTTCCAACCAGAAACAGCTCTCCTAAACCATTTTAGTTGCATAGATACTGCAATGATTTCTTTTCATCTTATCATCTGGCTGGTTTTTTTTTTTGAAAGTTTCTGCCTTTTTCCAAACAGTTTCCAATGACACAGCCATCTGAACACCATCTGACAGGGTCAGGTTAATAAGGTCATGGTGGTGAATCTAACAGTCATCCCAGTAGACACCAGTTCCCTATACTACATGAAAGGCGTGGACAACCAGCAAGCTGGTGAGCCCACTGTTCTCCCCACGACCAGGACCTCTGCTCGCATTCACGGCAGGAGAGACTCCCCTTGGGCTGGAGCCCAGTTGGAGATGTACACTCAGCAGCAGCAGAGGATCAGAGCCTGGTGGAGAAAATAGATCTGATTAATGAAGCCAAGCTGTTTCTCCAGCTCAGCGACAAGGACAGCGACCAGCTTGACTAAATCTGTTTCTGTCCAAATTTTGTAATGATACAGAGATTTTTTGTTGCTGTATGCTGTTGAGAAAGAGTTATCAGACAAAACTGAAATATGCTTTGAAATGGAAACCTTAATTGATATAATGGATCATACCATCTCCTTGAGTTATTTTCAAACATAACCCGTGATTACTGTGTGTAGATTTAGTTTGTAGAGGAGGAGGATTCTGGTTTCTAACAACTTTGTCTTATTTTCCTAGTTTTTGCTATTGTAAGTAATTGTTGATCTCTGGGAATCACGTAAAAACAAATTCTGCCTGCCAGGAAGTGTTCAGTGTTCTGACTAGGATTTCTTTTACAGCGTAGGAGTCTAGTGGAGGTACTTTAAGAAGGAAGTTATGGCATTTCAGACTATTCAGAAGGGTGATTTTTTTTCATTTTGGAGAGTCATTACATCTTGGCATTTACTGACCTTTTACATAGGACCATGACATAATATTTAAGTTCAAAGACAACTTATAACCAGAGATAACAAAAAATTAAGGCTGTGGAAATGTGGGGTGGGTGGTATAAACGGTATAAATGGTATACAATAAAAATTTAGCCAACAGTAGTGATTTTGGATTATACCTGCCTATCGCGGTAGTTCATTGCGGTTGTGTTTGTTTATATAGAGGACAGGCTATGCTGCCTCTTCTGTTATACACACGTTAACCTGAAGGTGGCAGTATTGTGATTAGAGGCTCAGTGTTTTGATTTTACCTATAAAAGACAAGCAGCTAAACTCTCAAATGTGTCATTGTTGTAACAGAATTAGCAAGAATATATGCCTGTAAGTATGCTTGTCATATGTTCTACTCTGTGTGCTGCTGCACTGTTTGTGTTGAATATAGCCATTTGTTTAACAAGTTAAAATGATCGCGGTCGTGATGCAAATTTACGTTAGCCCATCTACGGCGTTTTTCATTATGTGTTAGCATTAAGCTAGCGGACTTTGTGTAGGGCTAATGCTGAAGGCACAATACATTTTCTTGAAGTAATATTCTTAACTGGGGCGGCACGTTGGTGTAGTGGTTAGCACTGTCGCCTCACAGCAAGAAGGTACCGGGTTTGATTCCCAGTCCGGGTTCTTTCTGTGTGGAGTTTGCATGTTCTCCCCGTGTCTGCGTGGGTTCTCTCTGGGTACTCCGGCTTCCTCCCACCATCCAAAAACGTGCATGGGGATTAGTTTAATTGGCTAATTTAAATTGCCCATGAGTGTGAGTGGTTGTCTGTCTCTATGTGCCCTGTGATGAACTTGAGACTTGTCCAGGGTGTACCCTACCTTTCACCCTAAGACAGCTGGGCTCCAGCCCCCCCGCGACCCTATGAGGATAAGCGGTAGAAGATGGATGGATGAATGTTCTGTTATTTCATTTAATAGTTTTACAAAAACAACTTCCAGCTTCAATGCTTTTACCATGTGCTATGGTAACCATTAAGGAACTGTTATGCTGTAATTTACCATACTATTATGTGTGCACAAGGTGGAACAGTGCATATGAGATTGTTGAAAGACTCCTGGAGCAACAGCCAGCTATTTTTGCCACCTTGCCACTCTCACTGAAGCTGACATCTCAAATGCAGGAGATCACTGCCCTCAAGCCCATGAAGGATGCCACGACTCTCTTCTCTCAAGAGAAAACCCCCATTGTGTGTTTGATTGCTCCTGTACATGTCAAGCCCATCCAGAACACAAGGCCCAGTGCTGAAGATTCACCAGTGGTCCAGGAAATGAAAGAGGCCATCAGTGAGGATCTCAGCAAGTGGTACAGCAGTGAGCAGGAGAGAAACACTTTCCACACAGCCTCTGTCCTTGATCCACGTTTCAATGCCTTACCTTTCCTTTCTGAGGAGGAGAGAGGAGACGTATGGAAGAGTGATTGCTGAGGCGGCATCATTAGAGGTAATAGTGCTATTTAATTTTCTCAAAAAAAAAAAATTCTGACATGTAGCAATAAAGTAAAATACCAGTAATACTGATATTCCATAATAAAGCAATTATGGTAATAGAAAAAGTAAATTTATGTTTGTCATATGTGGTATTAAAATATTGGAATTGTAATTTGGGTTTACTTGTTTTTTTTTCCCATTGTGTAATAGCAAGATGTGGAGGTAAAGGGGGATACCCACCCAGACCACAACACAGCCAGCTCAGCAACCAGTGAGGAGGGGCCACACCAAAGCCCTGCTGCCAAAAGAAGGGTTTTCTCATTTTCTCTACTGGAGAATCTGCTGTGGCCAGCCTTCTCTGATCAAAGTATGAATCCAGCTTTCTAAAATGTTAAGATTTACCCAGTAGAAATATTTTTTTGTGTCTGAAATCTACACTCCATTTTTAGCCTTCGGAATGAGAGCATATTAGGGATATAACACTGATTACACCACAGAAGAGATGGAGGAGAGCACAATGGAAAGCAAAAATAATATTACCAGTAATGTTACATCAGAAAAAAATACCATATCATATATATCTCGTTATGTGGACATTAAAGTGGCTATAAAGGGATATACAATTTTGTCCATTTCGCAGAGCTCTAGTAGCTACGTGTTAAAATTACAATATAAAAAACAGAAGCTTATATCGTACGGTAGACATTTTTATACTGCACTACGATATATATTGTAATATCACACAGCTCTGGCTAAAAATATAACTTTTCTGGGGAAAGAAAATTAAGAAATTAAAAATCAATATTATGTCAGAAGAAATATGTCACGACATATTACCATATCAATATTTTTTCCCAACGCTAATAGCATGGTGCTGGTAACAGATATAAGTTTACTGTTGTTTGACATGCAGAGACGGTCGGCAAGTTTTGAAGAACTCTGTCTTCGTCGTCTTAGCAACCAGCCGATGTAGCTAATCTTTGAGGGGAAAGTGATTTTGGAATGTAAGTGGAATTTCACCATTGGTCAAATGTCAGTGAGTGTTGCCTCGCGCCCTGACACTCAATGTCAATGTTGTGATATTTAGGTTCTGCTGCGTTACTTGAAAGACAGTGTGTTGCCATTTTAAGGTAAAATCTTGGCCTGTGATCATGTCACCATGCTGAAAGCTTGGAATATCAGGAATACACACTGGGGCCACCCAATAATTAATATATGCACTTACTCAAGTGTACCTACTATGAGATGCCTTATTTTTGCTCCATTTGCCTCCTGCTTTTACTCTCATTTGTCACCAGACATTTAGAACTACAAATACCATACTGCCACATCAGTCACACAGACTATTTTCTCACCGGTAAGCCATCTCACCAGGTGAAACATACTGATAGCGGCTTGGCACGCTGCATGATAGGCAGGCGAAATGAAGCAGAACTCGAGATCAGAGTGAGGAGGAGTCCCTCTGAAGGATAGATTTGTCAAGTGTCCCTGGACCCACATGCAGATGGATTGGAGGCAGTCTCATTAAAAATAATTGTCCTTGAAACGTATGGCTATCCAGACCCTGAGGAATACCTTTGGCTCCCAGGGTTAGTAATTGAAGCTGACCACAGTAAATCAGCCCCAGCGGTTGTTGTGTCGACAGCCTGGGAGAAGATTAAGCTGGTATCACGGCATCGGGAGAACCCTGGATTTACTGTGCAGAATAACAGTCACAGCCCACATAAGTCAAGCTAAATGGACGTGTGTGTGCGTGTGTGTTTCTGAGTGTGTGTGTTGTTGTGTGTTATGAGAAATAGCACATTGATCAGTATGATTAGGCACTTTGAAATAAACCAACACATTAACCTTTGCTATGAAGGTCAAATGTTGAAGATTAATTTTTTACATACTTCTCTGATGTCAAAAATACCATGACCTTTCTTGTGAGTATCAAAGTAGCTCCATCTGAGACTGTCTTCCAGTTCAAACTTTCACTGTCAAGGGGCTGCTTGAAAAGCACGTCAACATTTCTGGGACGTAACAGTGCAGTGCATAACGTCTGACTGTGCCCCATGAAGGGTTGAGAGATGATAGTTTGACTCCAACTTCTGTCTCGTTCCAGACACTGATTACCCTCCGTGCAGTTAACTTGGAGCTCCAGCTAATTAGCATCAATGGTAATTAGTGGAGTCGTTAAGAGCCTTATAATCAACTTTTCTCCTTCACTCATTTGACTCCCTGGGGCTGTCAGGTCTGTCTGTGTCGGTTCCTTTTGCTCAGCAGGCAACGTACATTATACATGCTGTGTTACAGAGCTTATTTTTGTGAAATGGTGACGCTGAGTCAGTTTGAAATGAAGTCAGCAGCTCCTGAGCACTCTGCAGTCATGTGCACTGCTTGGCGCTGAGGATCGCTGTCCGTGGTGCTGAGCAGTAGCAGGCTGGGGTGCTGAAGGGACAGCTCCACTGACCCACAGGACACCTCAGGGACCGGCAGTGAGCTTATTTAAACAGCACGGTTACTTATTTGACCTGAATGGTTTTTTTTTTAATTTATTTATGTGATAATATTATAGAAAAAAACTGGCAACCCTTTACATTTTATTTACTCCATTTTGAAGATGAACAAACACGATGAGGAAAATCCCAAGTATGTAATTATCTAATGGGATAAATAGAATAGAATAGCTTTTTTTATTTATTGCCATAGCAGCATATGACAAAATTTCAGTAATAAAGAAAAGAATAAACAACAGCAATGAAATAATAGAATAAGTAATATTAATAGTAATACATATTTATTTGCTAAATAAAAAAGAAGAAATTAAGTCAAATTTAACACATCTTATTGAAATATTTTTACCATTTGTAAAAATTTGACAAGAGTCAATGTGTTGATTTTGACACACTTTGAAACCCACATTTAACATTGTATTCACATCAATCATGTACTTTTTATTTATTTTTTCTCTAGTTCATATTTTGTCAAATTTCAATTTGAATTTTGAAAAAGACCAAAATACCAGTAAAACTTCAGAAATATGCGAAATCTCCCATACTTTACTATGACGTAACCTTTCATTTGACCTTGATGACCTTGAATCGGATCTGATCACCACCAAAAATTAATCAGTTTTACGTTAGAGCACTTCTGACCAATCCTGAAAATTTTGCCAAAATCTGTCCATAACTTTTTGAGATTTTTTTGCAAGCCAACAAACAAACCCTGGTGAACACCTAACCTCCTTTCCAGAGGTAATAAGCAACAAATAAGCAAACCAGAGGCACTGCAAAGAAACAATTGATAAGCAAATTACTATTGTTTGATAGCTTTTACATATTATTCAGTGTTTATATTTTAAAACTGAGGATTTGTGTGGGAGTCTTCCATTGGATTTTTAAAGTGAATGATCCCAACATGTTTTTCAAAGTACCTCAGTTTTCCTTGCGTTGTCAACATCAGATTTTCTGTGCAAAGAAAACTTGACAGTTTTTTAACCACAGACTGAGGGTTGTTTTCGTAGCATGCAGCCTTAACTGAGGCATTACGTTTTTTTTTAATTATCCAGTTGTCGGTCTGCCCCATTTTTTTATTAATATTTCTATTAGGAGTTAAGGCACTTAGGACAGAAAACAGTGTCGTATTGACATTGTGTATCACATCTCACCCATGACCTTTAAAAAAAAGGAGCAGATGATACAATACAATAGAAAGGCTTCATTGAAGAATGAAAAACAAAACATACAAGCAACCTCCTAGGGTATTTTTTTTCCTTTATTTTGTGGCCCTAGAGAAAAGGGAGGACACAAACAAAACAGTTCAAAAGAAATTACATAAATAAATAAAGATATAAAGATAAATAAATTAATGAATGACAATAACAGTAATAGTAAAAAAAAGGGGGAGTGGGGGTCCATCAATCAGGCGGTAGAGACTGAAGAGAGTGAAAGAATGTCAAGAAGGGAAGCCACTTGTAAAATTTATCAGAATTACCTTTCACTGAATATCTGATCTTCTCCAGCTTTAAAAAAGACATAGTGTCATAGAACCACTGAGTGCTAGAAGGAACTTCAGTGGATTTCCAATGAAGAAGTAGGCGGCGTCTTGCCAGTAGGGAAGTAAATGCTAGAATATTTTACTGATTAGAGGTATATCAATAATTATTTTCTGGGAGGCAAAATATGGCAACATGGGGACAGAATTTTATGATCGTTGCAAGTATATGGTATCGAAATAGTTCTGCCAAAAGTGAGACAGTAGCAGGCAGGAGTAAAACATATGGGTTAGGTTGCAGAATGGAGCATGACATTTGTCGCAAAGTTGTGTCACATTCTTGTGAACATGATGTTCTTCAATTTCAACCCAAATGTTGACCTGGACTCTGATAAGATTTTGGTGATCTTCGCAAAGGTGAAGGTCACTGTGACCAGGTAGAAAAAAAAGTGTGTCAGTCCATGTGTCATAGAAAATTTTAATATGCTGGACAGTTGAAATCAGCACTGACATTGTAGCTGTGAACATAGCACTGCAGTGTGTGTGTGTGTGTGTGTGTGTGTGTGTGTAGTTCTATTTAGTGGTGAATAAATGCTACAACTCTTTTAAAATCCAAGCCACGTTCTAGTGT
This sequence comes from Synanceia verrucosa, assembly GCA_029721515.1. NCBI lineage: Eukaryota > Metazoa > Chordata > Actinopteri > Perciformes > Synanceiidae > Synanceia > Synanceia verrucosa. The sequence continues at coordinate 9,248,752 of CM056556.1, forward strand.
CTTGCTTGCCACCTGCTGATAAAAGTAAAGCAGGCGACACCTTTAGCCCAGTCTCACTTAGGGAGGACTGACCTTGAAGGTGGACCAGCTGTTCTCATTTTAGTGACAAGCCCCTCCTCCACCTTTCTCTCACCACCCCGCATACATTAAATTATTAACAATTCATGCATAGAAAGCCTGATTTTATTCAACCTGCTAGTTTTGTGCTCATTTCCTTTTTTTATTTTATTAAAATCCACTATGCAATTCCAAAAAAAACTTTTTTTTAATAGATGAATCTCCATAACCATCATGGAAAATAATCTGTAAAAAGTGAGCACAATGACTAAACCTTCCAGCCAGAATAAAATTTTCACACACAAGGATGTATCTTTCTATTTACACATATTTTCAGCTTAGCTTTGCCTCATCTCCTGACAGGAGGCAGTGGATAGATGTTATTCAGGCAATTACTTTACAGGCGGTGGGTGTAGGTGAGAAGTTGCTAAACCCCTCTTGGGACATTGGCAAAACTGTGTGCGTGTTTTGGCTGCATGAGGCTTAATATGTTGGCATGTTTTCATCCTCAACTCATCATCAAAACACAAACACCTACTCACTCTCCACATGGAGAATCAGAGAGTTCACGCAGGCTGCTGTCACACCTGTTGCTCATGGTGAATATGGAACAAACCCAGTGTTTGATGTTTATGATATGGAGTAATGAATTCTAGTTTATAACAAAACAAAGCAAGGATTACCATATCTTACCCAGTCTATTGTAGGCTGACGTAACCCAGGGAAAGAACATCGACTTCACGTTATGTTGTATATCAAAAACAGCATCCTGATTTAGTCATTGTTTTATTTTATTCACACAAAGGATTTTTTTACTCTTCAGTGAGTTGAGAAATGTCTCTAACTTTTTGGGCTTATTAAACATCACATCCTCACATCCTGTCTGATAATGTCAGAATGTCTTATCATTTGATTAAAAACAGTACCAGGGCTCCATTGTGCGACCATTTTGGTTTCATAGGCTGAGAAATGAAATCCTGTGACAGGAGTGACATTCTCTTCATAACACACAGCACATTACTGTGGTGTCTAGCAGTCTAGCATATTAGCAGTGTTTCCCTCATTGGCTTCTCACAGAACTTCATTTGGATTTATTATAATTCTGTGGGATGAATTTGTTTTGGAAGCCTCTCGCCATCTCCTGTACTGTAATAAGTGATCTGGTTGCAAATATAAGCTTACAAAAAAGAAAAAAATCACATAATACATTCCAGAAATTAAGTTCCATGTCCTATCATCTATAATTACTCTGATATTTTCGGTTTTTGCCGTGGCGTCCTCTCAGTCCTGGCATTGAGATATTTAAGCAGGATACCGTCAAAGTTACAATTTTTGGCAATAATCCTACTTTGAGGAGGCTGTAAAAGGAGCGGTAGAGACAGTTCTGGTAAATACAGGTCAGGATTATTAAAATCGCACCCACAATTAAGAGAGCCAATACGCAAAAATACAGGTTAATCAACCACCTGCAAACAGCATCATTTGAAATTATGTGACGTAAAGTTTCTGAACGCTGCCTCCTCAGTTTGTCGTCCACCCACCTGTTATGGATCATAGCATAATTGTTGATCGGTGTGAATAATCTCCTTTAATCCATCTGTCCTCATAATAATCTGACTTTATTGTTTATTCTCTTGGCAGTGCAGAACTGTTGCCTGGATACAGACAGAGACTAATCTGTTCTTTAACTGACCTTCCTGAGCCAATGTGACATGGACACAGTGAATACTAAATAACAAAACTAAAAGTATAAAACAATTCAACAAGCTAACAATCATCACTGCGAGGCCAAACCTGGGTGCTGGATGTTATATTGGGGCATGTGGTCTAGTCTGAGTCCAAGTGAAATGTTTCTCTGCCTCTCCCCTCAATCTGCTGTGCACATCACTCCCCAAACTGATGCAACCAGATACAACCGTCACCCTTCACTGAACCTGCCAGCCAAGGCCATTTGTTTGCATAAGGGACCTGCCAGTAAAGCCATGTTGCTGTGGCCACGGAATTACTGAAACCACAACAGCAAAAATACATTCACTGGCATGCGCACGCACACTCGCATTCACACAAAGTGTGACACCAAACAGTGCCTGTCGACAGGGTCTAGCCAAGGAGCCACTTTACCATCAGCCCAGGTGATAATGATGATGCTCCATCAATGCCAGAGGGCTGGAGCTGAGGCAATATAAAGCACACACATAGAGAGAAAGGGTCTCTCTCTCTCTCAAACACACACACACACACGCACACACTCCTCCGTCTTTCTGAATATATGGCTGTTTAATGAGGGTAATTACCTACAGTATATTAGTCTTTATTTCACTCTTATTGGTCCTTTCCTCCCTCTCCGTCTGACTATCCCTGCTGTCTTTGGCTCATTCTGAAATCTAAAACTTAAATGGAAAGTAGACATTATAAAGCTGAGAGTGTTAAGGGGAGAGCCTTGAAAACTTTCATTCATTGCAGGGTGAAGGATGGGAGTAAATGAGAGGGAAATAACAAGGCCATTGAAAGCTTATAAAGTGGAGTGGAATGGAGAGACATCAGTCAACGTGGCTGATCGCCTGCTACACCAGTAGCTGGAATCACAGGTGACGAGATGTTTATACATGCAAGTTCAGTGAAGCATCATTCCAGAGACCCCGATTGAAAATGTTGGCGGTGTTAGATATGCAATAATAAACAGATTTTTGGCTCAACGTGAACAACAGAAGGCAGGTTCCTGATAGTAAGAGCTATAAACACAACAGTCTGCCTCATCTTATGTAATGTGTTTTTAACAAAGTTGTAGGACCATCAACTTACATCCACTGCAAGAATTCATATTATTGTGTTACATCTGCTGTCTTTTGTTAATTTCCGTGTGTGCGCTCATGTCTTGATGTTTGAGTGACACTGTACTAAATTAATTTCACGTAGAGACGGAGCTCTAAGCTTTCAACCATCACTCAATTCATTGGTGAGGAGGGGGCTCTCCATTCTGTCCCAATTCTCTATAATATTAATGAGGCAAAGACAGGAGAAGTGTGTGTTGATCTGTGGCGTTACGTTATGTTGCAATGTACTAATACTGCATTCATATCAGTACATTGTCTGCATTCACAGCACCTTAAATACAATCTGAAGATGTAATGCAAATTAATAAATGATGCATTGCAGCAACTTCCATAAATCTGTCATTGAATTAGGCCTCATCTACCATTCTGTTCGAACTGATAATATGCTAGGCATAAACTCTCACATAATACATGTATCACTGCTGCAAACATCCTTTTAGTGGCAGGAAAAAGATGACTATGATGTTGGGTCATTAGTTTTTTTTTTTTTTTTTTTAGGCAAGAATGGTGAAAGAGAGACATTACCATCTCTTAGTGGAGAGAGTGGCTGGGGCAAGAAAATGACACTTTGTGCTCATCTCTCATTCACTAAATGGGGTGAATTATTGCTGTCAACACATGCATCACCTCCCGCCCCACATCCCATCTCTCTCTCACACACTCAGGCATATACCCTTGGAGGCTTGCATTGTATGAGATAAATCAAGATCATGTGAAGTCTTATGGTACAATATGATGATGATGATCCACAACTGTGTGCACCAAGGACAGCGGTAAATGTGAGTCTTAACCAAAACTGCACATTTCACACTATTCCAATTGAGCATTTAGTGTATTTTATCAGCCGATTTAAATAAGGAACTGTTGATATTAAAGCTAATGACATGAGGCAGGTATAAGCAGCATCCTGCTGCTCTATGCCAATGTCTCACAGTACCTTAGTTGTAGTTGTCAAAGTACCGCTCAAGCGTATGCTTTGTACTGCTTGAATGAAGAAAACAAATAAGGACATAAATAAGAGGAAAACTTGAAACTTCACAAGAAAACAGGGACAAAAATTTGCACAAGCATGCTCATGCTCAAACGCACACACACACACACACACACACACACACACACACACAGTCCGTCACATGTCTCGCCCACAGCCCTTCTGGGCTTGTCTCCATGGTAACAACAGCAGGGATGGTGTCCTTGGCAAAGATGGAGGGATGGAGAGATGAAAACAGAGAGAAAGGGGCAGAGAGTGCGAGAGAGTGGAGGTGCAGACACTTGTTGAACGGTTAAAAGGATCCCTTGACATTCTGGATTTTAATCTGTTGTATATTATGCTCCTGTGTTCATTGTCCCTCAGGCTCTCTTCCTGTTTCCTTCTCAATGCATTTGAGATGTGAACCAGTGATGCGATACATTATTTTTTCCTCTTAAGGGATACCTTGACATTTTCACTTTCATTCAATAATTTTTCTTGAACACTTAGTTACAACGGCAAGGCCATTGTCTTTACATCTGTAGCTACCTCAGTGTACACCCGAAAGCTTTGTTTACACCCTCCAGTACAAACAGTTCATACCACTCTTTACCTTTTTAAATGGCCACTGAGTTTGCTTGACTGTACAGTGCACACATCAAATATGTACGTTATGTGCTGGCCTCCGGTAACTGCTGCGCTTGTAATGGGTTTTATTGTTGTGATCTGGTTCGCTCTGACAGATTCTGGAGAAATGTCGTCATGCCCCATAGGTAAAATATCCAAATAAATGGCAGTTAATAATAAATACAAAAAGGTGTACTCATCGTTTCCAGAGGCAGAATTAACTTTTCAAATCAAATCTGCAAGACTGCTTTTTGTGTGCATTTCTTAATATCACAAAGAAATCAACCCAGTATAAAACGTAATGCCATTTGAGGCACATTTCCCAGAGTCATGCCACTCATGTACTCACAATACCAGGCAGCACAGCTCTGGAAAAGCTTCAATAGTTTGATGACATCTCCATCAAGTGAATAAAATCTTTTGTTTTTAGAACAATTTGCAATACAATATTCTATTACTTTATGGACTGTAATTCCTTACCTAAAGCCTTCACTCTCTTTCAGTGTAGAGTGACCATGGACCACAGTTTATCTTGTTTAGTCCAGCACTGCTCTTTTGCACTGAAGGACCTGGCTGTCTCTCTACCATATGTGTCAGCGTGTTCTCTGCAAATATATTAGTTGCTAAAATGTCACCAAGGAAAACCTTTCACCCTGTAACCACTTTTGGAAACATGCACTCCATTTAACCTCCAGGGACATCAAGCAAAAAGCTTACCGCACCTAGAGAGCATAGATTTTCCTGTTCTGGAGCAAATTTAGAGATCAGAGCAAAGTAGAGCCAAAGGCCTTCCAGGGTTCGAGAGGACAGGGCGAAGAACGCTGACCTTGCTCTTCATCATCATCTGTTACAGCCAGATGACTGATGTCAGTCAGTGTGCACTCTGACAGATGTCTCTATAAGAAGTGTGTGTCGTGGTCCAGTGGTGTGAGAACACATGGAGCGCTCCGACTAACAGCTGTTGCTGCCACCTTTCTCAGTTTCTCACCCTTATAGAGTAAATTTAACCACCCAAAAGTAAAAACATGATAGAATTAGCTCTATTGCAGCCACCTGCAACATTAAAATGCATCTTACTCTATCAATAATCATAATGCAGTCGTCTCCACTTTCTGCTTTGATCTCCGTGGTGCATATTAACCCTTTGTGTCCCTACTACACATCACAGAAGCCCCGAAATTACTCACATGCTGCGGGAGACCGTGATCAGCGACCCGCTGCAAAAAACACTTTGACGGCGTAACTCGTCATGGCACTCAAAGAGTTAAAGTCAAAGCATAACGCTATTTTTTTTTTTTTTCTTTGTCTGGTGCACCCTTACTAGCAGCTTCCTGCTGCTATAGACATACTTGACAGCAGTAAGCTCTTGCATTAGTTTGTTTCATTTTAAAATAATCCCAGATGGAATTGATGTGTTCGTACTATTTCGTAAGTGAAAGCTTCTTTCTCTACTGGTATTAATTTACGCTGATGTTCTCTCTTCACTCGCTGAATGGATTATTTAAAATTTTGTATACATATTTTGTACAAATTTTGCCTGTTATGTACAGGCACATTTTTTTTAAGAAACATTGAATAAAAATATATCTATATTCCCCTGATTTAAACATAACAGACCCTGTCTGGTATTAACTTTACTAACGGGAGCCAGTAAAACACGTGTGGCACATTCAGTTTAGCTCTTTTGTGTCGATGCCAGCAGGGAAAGGCAGAGCATTGTTAAAAAAAAACATGCTTCATTCATCTCAGAAACTAAAAAAAACTATCCAGCATGGTCTTGGATAGTTTTTCCACTGTTCCAATGACTTGGTTGAAATATACAGTATACGAGTTAGATCTGAAAACGGGCTCTACACAGGGCACAGCTCAGACAAGGGAGAGACAGATTGAGAGAGACAGCGAGACAAAGGGAAAAAGAGCGTTCTCCCCCAGGTGTAGACACTACCTGTTTTGATAGCAGATGGGGCAGATCAGATAGAGCGGTCCTTGCGGTGTACGGGGCTTTCAGCAGGGGTGCTAGAGGTCACATACACACACACACACACACAAAGGTTTTGTTAATGGTGAGGTATGTATGAGAACAGAGAGAGGACAAAACGATGACAACAACTGAAGAAAAAAAGACAGAGAAAGAGAGGGAGAGAAGGACTGAATATTGTATGTAAACATTCACCTTTAGGTATTTAATTCCTGTTCAGAAACTATGGGTTCATTGCAGGTTCATATACCACAAAGAATTGGCAGGGTACAGTTTTCATTATGTAAATAGTTATGTAAATAAAATAAATATGTAAATATCCAAAGCCTGGGGGCAGGCTGTGGAAACAGATGACACTAAAGCTAAAGAGAAAGACCTGGAGGATGAAACATTCCTTCATCTCCCCTCTCCTTTCATCCCCACTCTCCACTCTCCTTCCTCCTCTTTTCTCTCCTCTCTCTGCGTCCACCTGAGTTTCCCTTTGAGCTGCTCAGTGACGGGCCTTTGTGTTGACTTCTGTGTGATTAGAGGCCTAACTGTTCTTTTGTTCTGACTTCACCACGCAGCATATATTAACTATATCCTTGTCAGCATCCATCCCTCTCTTGAGTGCTGTCTCAGTGCGTCAGATCTGTCAGAACTGTGTGAGAGGGAAATAAATAAACACCATCAAGAAAAACAATGCTGTCAGCTCCCACAGCTTATGGTTCTGTGATTCGAACAAACCTCCACAACCTCCACCACCACTTTCATGCCTGCCTGGCTGCCTTCATCATCACTTCCATACTTATTGCCTCTTCTTTTCAACTACTAGATAGATGGCTATCTTGTGCTGGTGATTACAATAAAAACTGCCTCATTCATACAAATATTTTCCAAAACCACATTTATATGAATTTCTATCAATGTCCTCTGACAGTCAGTTTCTCTTTTCACCCACGTGGAGCAGGTTATAGCACCATTTTTTCTTAAATGGAGCTTCAAAGCCCATTTTAATGGCTCGTCGACCGTCTGCTCATTTATTAATGTTAACCATCCTCTGACTCATAGTAGCTGTGGGTCGAGCGGAGTGGAGTCCACAGTAAATTCAGTCAGCTTTTATATGCTCAGCGCTGGCCAAAAATATGTGAACATCAACATAACATCAATATCCTTTTTTGTTTTGTGTACAAATTTTGTGCAAATGTAGAAATACAGTCCAACCCACTGTGAATGTATTTTGACAGCCGCATGATGGACAAAGGAATTCACAGGTCACTGAATTAATTAAACCAATTCAGGACTCATGTAGAGGTCAAATTAATACTAAAACTTAAACTCTGAATATTAGAACTTGCTTTTTTGATTTGTAAGTCAAACAAATCACTGTACGTTATGTCCAAGAAATCAGTAGATTGAGAGACTATTAATTAATGTCAAATTTGGAAGTTTTCCCTCTTTTAACAAAATTATCTGGAGCCTATCCCAGCTGTCTTAGGGTGAAAGGCAGGGTACACCCTGGACAAGTCTCCAGTTCATCACAGGACACATAGAGACAGACAACCACTCACACTCACATTCACACCTATGCGCAAATTTAGATTAGCCAGGTAACCTAATCCCCATGCATGTTTTTGGATGGTGGGAGGAAGCCGGAGTACCCGGAGTGAACCCACACAGACACGGGGAGAACATGCAAACTCCACACAGAAAGGCCTCAGGCTGGGAATCGAACCCGGTACCTTCTTGCTGTGATGCGACCGTGCCACCCTTGCTACAATTCGAAAGTGTGTTTTTATTTTTCAACATAGGTTAATGGATGTGGATAGAATATGCCCTTTTAACAAGAAGAGCCTTTTTAATTTGAAACTCCTGTTTTTTTGTTTTTTTTATCTTAGCATTCACGTTGCCCATTTGCTCAGGTTCTTTGTAAACCCTTAATGACTTGATTTGTCCATATTAATAGACAAGAGGGGAAAAACAGCCTAATAGTCAGGAAGCTTGTATCAATTTACAGTCACAGTCAGCCAGAGTACATTTTCTTTGTCTCTGTGAAGTAGATCCACATCACACATAGCCTGCCTGAGTAGCTCACAAATATGAAACCCTATAGTTCAAAGAGCTGTCAACACATAATACACTTAGGGAGAGAGAGAGAGAGAGAGAGATGACTCAAGCATCTGACTATAAATTGACAACTTCGGCAAGGGCTTTTAAATCTAAATCAGCAGAAGGGATGTGGGGAAAAGAGCTTAGTGGAAGGCATTCACAAGCCTACTAAGAAAAAAGAAATGCTGGATTTGAATAATTTAAATTGAAATGGAGTCTTCAACATACGGCGCCAACAGTAATTATGATTCGCATGCACTATACATTGGGACAGATTTGTAAATCCACATGCATGTTCAGTTTTTGTTTCATTTGACTGAGTGAATGTGTTGTTTTCACTAAAGTTCTTCCCTCTCTCTGTTAAGCGCAGAGTTAGTAATGGGCTGAGCTGATTGTAGCGGTAATTACCCATATTGAAGAATATACAGTGTCCTGGCAGCACTTTGTTCCCTCCGGCTATCCTACTTAGCACTTAGAAAAGAATAAAACAGCTGAAGGTTACAACGTGCCTCAGCTTTAAAGGATAAAACCCCCATTTAGAAACAGATGCTTGAGGGAAATTAAAAAAAAAGAGGGAGAGTTCACTGCCTAAGATTGCATCATTGTCAGCCCGACAGCATAATACACGATTGGCTTATCTTCCCTGCGTTGGCCTACGCCTCTCTAGGCACTTAAAATAAAGCATCAAAAATAGTTCTACCTGTTCCCAGCTGTGGCTGGATTGAGGCCAAATGCCGGTGTTTCTGGCAGATAATGGCCCGACTCTATGATCGGGAGGCGTGCTGCGGGTCAAACTGTTGAGTTATTATAGATGTCAGCACGGTTATTGATTAAAATGGATTAAAGATGGTAAAATAAGCCAAGATAATGGGACAAACCAACTCCAATTTATCTTCACTTAGGGATTAGACTGTTGGGAGCCTTCATACATGATTGCATCAGGGAGGAAGTATCTAGCATTGCTTTGCATGAAAACTCTGAGGATTTCCTCTGCAACCTACACTACACATCCCATCTCCTCAACCCAGAAATTATAGTCCCAGTAATTACAGAACTCTAATTAAGCCAGGAGTGGCTGAGAATGGGAAAGGCATGCTCCCATGACATTTCTTCAACAAGAAAAATGGTATTCCATATTTAGCTGGGGTTTGGAGAAAATGTGGCAGGATAATGGATCTGGTGGTTTGGAGAAGCAGAGGTCCTTGTGTTCGCATCCTCTGATAAATAATACACTTTATTTTGTGTGACCATATAACCCATGAAGAAAAATCATCTTTCAGATCAGAGTGGAGCGCTGCAACGATATTAATCTAACTAAATACTGTGAAATTGTATAGCTTGATCATAATGACATTCCCTGCATTCATTAAAATAATTCCATTAAAGGGACTCCCAAAACATCCATCAACAAAGCGCGTCATTCTGCATTTTTTTTGTTTACATTTTTGTCTCGCCCTGCGATGAGGTGGCGACTTGTCCAGGGTGTACCCTGCCTTCCGCCCTAAGACAGCTGGGATAGGCTCCAGCCTCCCCCGCGACCCTATGAGGATAAGCGGTAGATAATGGATGGATGGATTTTTGTCTCTAAAATATTTGATTCTTTTCTTCAGCGACACCCAAAACAAATATGTCATTTTTCCCAGACAGAAGTTAGTGAGGTGTCTTTTGAAAGGGATATAATAGATTAATTGAATGGTTGGAGCAGAATTGTCAAGATGTGTTTAAAACAAAAGCGATAATCAGAGGTTTCAGATGTGAGTCACTCTTTTACCCTGAGGAAGAAATGTTGAGGATGAAAAAGACAATAGGCTGACAAGAAAATGAGCAGCATTGATTGAGGCTCTTGGTTAGACTGTCCATCAGTCCATGCTGAATTATCAAAACAACAGTTTGAAGGATTGCCTAAATATCTTGTACAGACATTTGTAATCCCCAGAGGATGAATCCCATTGACTTTGGTTATCCCAGGACCAGTGCCGCCCCTCCCTAAATGCAGATCATGCAGTCTGCATAGGGCCTCGTCCTTCATGATGGGCCACATTTTGAGGGGAGACATTTGCATATATACACAATGGGTGCGCATATATAGATGTAATCAGCTACAATGATTGACAGCATTCAACATCTGACCAAACAGAGAGGAGCTCCGGCACGCCCTTACAGAGCGAGTGAGGAGTTGTCATGTCATCGAAAAAACATCATGAGTCGGGAGTAAAGCAGGCAGATATGTTGTTGAAATTAACTTTGTGGCACAGTTTACCTGAGCTGCTACTCATTAGAGAGGAATCTCTGTCTCCAGTCTCTGTCTAGACTGGTGATTTTTTTATCGAGCATCCCTGATTAACATTTATTAAATGTCTTATTTAAGGCCCTCATTCACCTCTGATGAAAAAGACTAGTAACATGACTAGTTGGTGGCCGTAGATATTGATAGGATATAAACTTTAGCCTATAGCCTATCAATGTTGTTACCATTACTATTAGTAACAGCAGTAGTGGTATTTGTATTATAGTCTATAAAAATAGTAATATAATAATAACGGTTGGTCAGGCGGAATGGCATGTTGTTGTTGGGGCGCTTAGGGCCCCAATTCGGTCAGGGGCGGCACTGCCCAGGACTTTTCCCACTTGCACCACCGTGAGCTTGACACTTGACTAGATATGTTTATTAAAATATCTAGTCAACTATTGGATGGATTGCTGTGGAATCTGGTGCAAACATTCATGGTTCCCAGAGGATGAATTGTAAGTTTTCTCCTTTTTTCTCCTCTTTCATGACTAAATAAAACATTACCATCAGTCTCAGCTGCACTTTGTTTTGAGTGCAAATTAGCAAATGTTAGGTAAATATTACTAACATTACTAGCATTGTCATTAAGATGAAACCACAATGCCCATCTATTCTTAACGTTAAATGCAATTGTTGCCAAATCTTAAGTGTATCACCTGACTCTGACCTTGAATCACTGGTACCAGAAAATAATGCCTCATTCATATATATGTAAAAATAGTGATGCATTTGGCAAAATGAATATTATGTAATGTAATTTCTATTGGACAGCATGTCTTCCTGTAAAAACTGTAAATATTATTTGCTATATTTGTATTTTGTTGTGTGCACTGTTATACAATGACAATAAAGGCTTTGATTTGATTTGACGCAGACTGTGTCTGCTATCAAGTCAGTGCAGAATGACCTTTTGCCTGTTATGCATTTCTCCAGACGCTGTCAAGGCCGACTCAAACAGCTAAAATCCCACAGAGCAGTTTCATAAGCCGGTAATGAGTGTCAGTCAAAAATCAGCCCTACAACACTTCTGCAAGGCTCTGGACCTCCAGGAGTCCACAGCAGCCCTTTAGATAATAACTTCACACAGTTTTAGGATTCCCACTCAAAATTTTCCACACAAAACAAATGCTTCAGTTAAATGCTAATCAGTTAAATTATTTAAATTGACTCACAATAAACCATATCCCAGAAGGGCTCTTTGCTGCAAACATTGTTTTGTACTTTCAAGACAACGATAGCTCTGCACTTGGCACTCAGCTGCAGTTTAAGCTTCAGTCAACACACCATGTGGCGACAGAAGGCAAGTTTGTGAAGGTTAAGCAACTTTGCAGAAAGGCATATCTGGCAATCTAATAGATGGCGTTTCTGTGCATTTTCGGCATAATTTGTGCGTCAGTGAGTGTCTTTCTGTGCCTGATCGGATGATGTGCATAGTGGTCTGACAGGACTGATTAATTCTCCTCTTCCTGGCAGCCAGCTGTAATCAACAGGAGCTGAGTGGCAGATGAGAAAACACAGCAAGTGTCCTGTATGGTGACAATGTGGCTCCGTCGGCCCACACAGCTTTTGTTCTAACTGCACCAGCCCAATGGCTGGGGAACTCAATACTGTATAGTTGTATTGCATGTTTCACTTTTTTGTTCGATTTTTCTGCTATTTTCACAGAATTCTCACATTCAGTCAGATTTCCATCTTTTTATTTAGTTATATAAGCAAGTTTGGTGAAATGCCATTTGGTCTGCTTCATATAAAAATAAAGGCAAAGAACAGCAGCTAAAAGAGCAGCACTAGATAAGAACATATACATGCTATTCGCAAATATACAGTACTTCTCACATCACAAAGTCAGTCAGTCTGAAAGGTGTATGAATGAAAATGTTATGTTATGAAGGTATCCATAATGTGAGTGATTTGGAAGATGTGCCTTGTAAGTGATACTGATGCTGTCAAGCTTAGTGGTGTCGACCTCTGAGGACGCAGCGTTGTGCATGGAGTGTCCCTGAAGGGGAGGTCAGAGCCGACGATTCTCACTGCAGTTTTGATGACTCGTTGGAAAAGATTTCCTGGGTGGTAATTTCCTCAACGAGTCATCAAAACTGCAGAGAGAATCATCTTTATAGTCACTCACTATAACACACTTTCACTCTGAAGCATCTTTCTGTCCATACAGTAACAAAGAGCCTTGTTCTCCATGTGTTACAATGTTCTTTCATTTTCCCTGTATTTTACATGCCCCCCTATTTTTATACATGACATAAATGTGAATTACAAATACATAAATATCATTTATCCTAATTTGAATACAAAGCTTCTCTGTGCTTATCAGCTTCTGTCCAGATGAGCTTTATTCCCTGCTGATTTTGATAAACATTTTTGGTAGACTCGTGTTAACACTCCCTTGCTTACTGTATATGTGTTTGTGTATGTTTGATACTGGGTGAAGGGAAACAAAGAGAAAAGAGAGATGTGTGATTGGAAACAATCTATCAGGCTAAGAGTATTTGTCATTGTGAGAAAGGAGGAGAGGAGGAGGAGATATAGCGCTGCCTTGTCAGGGAAAATGTGCTTTTCAGTAACAATGGCGTTCTTGGTACACAATCTGTCTCACTAGGCCCTGCGGGGAATATGTTTGTCTATTCTTCCAACTGGCAGGGGACAAAATCAATCATGACTTATTGTTGGACTTGCCTTTACAGTGTCTCTCACGTACATGTCCTCAGTCTACCTCAGCCATCAGAAAGGACAAACATGCACTGCGCCAAAAAAGAGCAGTGACTGATGTTTGGCAGACCACCGATCAGTCTGGTGGAACAGTTTGAACGCTATTGTCTGTCTTTTCAATTCGTCGCTCATTCGAACGACTTGCCTTTGTTCTAAAATCTGATGAGACATCGACAAGAAGATGCATGGTGTGTCACTCCTAATTTGTGCTACCCAGTAGATCTCTCTTTCTCATCCACTAATTTATCCCGGTTCCTTGGGATACCTGTGACCCAGTACCATTCTCCAACTACCATCCTAATGAAGGTGAAATAATGCATGAGGCTTGTGGAGGGGATCCTTTCCGTGTCTCATTATACAATATTAAGAGGCAAGAAGTGGAAAGGGAATTTTTTCTCCGTGTATCACTCTCATTTTACTTATGTCCTTGTAACTGACAGGAGGTTTTCACATAGGCCAATTACAGCTCCCTTGAACACTACTAGCATTTGGATTGCATCAGAGCGGACAACAAGCAGAGATGTAGCCAAGATCCAGAACAAAGACTGCAAGTATATTTAATCTACAAAGCAAACCAGAATCATCATTTGTTGTCTGCACTTGATATATGAATTCATTATGTAATATCACATTATCCACATATTGTGCAACCATTATGAGTCAGTAATTTTGGTCTGATGAATAACAGCTAATAGAAACAGATTGCCCTCACTCAACCTTGACATGCCTTTCACCCTCTCTCTCTCACACACAGATGCTCTGTCAGATGATGTGCATAGGATGAGTAAGTGTGTGCTAGAAATAGTGAGAATGACAGAGAGAACGAGTGGGAGGAAGAGCGGGGCTGTAACAGGCTAAGAGCAAAGCTAAAGTCTGAAGGAATGGCCATTTAGCTGGCCTTTGTGTGAGGTCACAACTCAAAGTTGCAAAACAACATTGATTTGCTGGTCCTTGTGGAATAGGTGGTCCTGGCAGCTGATTACTTGTGGGGAAAGTTGGCGAGATATTTTAGCTGGCAAGCTAAATAATAAGTTGCCAGCTGGCCAGAAATATGCCGGTGCTGGCCAGCCGCAATAGCAAGCCAGGTAGCTAACCGCCAGCTAAGTTCAGACTAGTCTTTGTAACTCAGTGAATCCCTCATTCAGATTCACTTTCATCTGTCTTTCTGAATAAATGATATGAATTATGAAAAATCATTTTGCCTGTCTTGAAAATGGAGTAAACTGCATGACATGCAGTCCAAGGCTGATCATTTTTGTGATTTGCATGACTTTTATTTCAAACATGTAGGCAATAAAAAAGGTACAGGTACAAGTAAGCCTAGTCCTACCTGTTAACTCAGATATGATTGACAGATTGACATATGTCAGTGTGATTTTGAATTCCATTTTCTTACTTTTGAACAGATTACTGTTGTATGGTGTATTGGTGTCTCTCTGTTCGTACCATTGATGCATATCTCATGACTGATTGCAAAACACTGTGGAACAGTTTATATTGGTTGGTGCTACACAGCTAGTAAGATATAGGTTTTCTTATTGGACTCTCGGGCTCTGCACTTTCTTGATGTCAGCTATGTTAGGACAGTTTGCAATTGGCCAAATGCAGATCTAATTCACTGATGGAGGTCATTCGAATTAAATTTTGCTGAAAATAGAGAATTTTTGCTGTGAGCAGGGCCCTGGGGTTAAAAACAAAACGAGAATGTCCACCATGGGGAAGGTACTGTACGAAATGTTCAATGTGCTGAGAGACTTGAAAAGCTGATGTGATGAAAGGAGATGTGAGGGTGAGAGGGAGTAACGGTGTAAAAGAAAACCAAGATGAGGAGAAAGGAAAGGAATGAGGGAGAAAGGGAGAGGCGGCGACAACAGACAGGCTGTGTTTTTTTTTTTTTTGATGTGGTGCAGAAAGTGTGTAGAGAGTGATGAGGGTGACATAAAAGGGACATAAGAGTGAAAAAGAAAGGTGAGAGAGGGAGAGAAGAGGGGAAGAGGGCAACATGGATATAGAGAGTCGGGTGGGGATCCTGCACTGTGAAACTAATGAGAGGTGACAGTGTGAATTACATTACTGCTAATTAATCCACGCTTGACCACATTTACTAACGAGAATACAGATACACTCTTGACCACACTTTATACAAGTAGAACATAGACATTACACAAAATCACACATACTGTACACAGTACAGATCAGATTAAAACATGCACACAGCAAACTAAGGCTAATTTTTTGTTAATCTCACCTTGATTCTGAAGCACTTTGAGGTTAAAATAAAGAAATTTTGGATTATCTGAATCAGGTCTTTTCCCAATGGTTGTTCTTAGAGGTCAGACACGACATTTGAACTTTTCCTGTCTTTTTGTGCATCCGAACAGCTCCACACCTCCTCCTTAGCAGCACATTGTGTTACTAATAGTGTCATTTTGCTGTTTTTAAGTCATTATTTGTGTAACCATAAGTGTCCACTTGTAAGGAAAACTCCTGTTGTTTGTTTGGTGTGAACAGTCTTGCTACATCCTGCTAAAACATGTTGTGATTTTGTGTTTTAATGAAGTAAAGATGGTGTGTTTAAAGCCAGACTCAGACTACAGGAGTTTTACAATCCTTTTACAGCTGTTCCTCACGTTATCTCATGGGGAAACAGATGTAAACAAACTAGAGGCCAGTGTGGTGCATTATTTGCAATACTGACATAATCATCCAGAATTTAACTCCAAAACAACTAAATAACTAAATATGTAACGTATATGAAATTAATCAGGGTGACTGATGAGCCTGCGAAGACTTCAAAACTGGATCTGGAAGTCCTACATATTACCAGAAAATCGGAGCAGAACATTGGTTCAGATAAATATCCCAAATCAGATTTCCTCCTTGGATCACAAAAATCATCACAAAACTTCTATAGTGTGAATTGATTATTCCTTGGAAATATATGAGAGAGCACTGTCACCTCACAGCAAGAAGGTACCGGGTTTGTTTCCCGGCCCGGGGCCTTTCTGTGTGGAGTTTGTCTGCGTGGGTTCTCTCCGGGTACTCCGGCTTCCTCCCACCATCCAAAAACATGCATGGGGATTAGGTTAATTGGTTAATTTAAATTTCCCATGAGTGTGAATAGTCGTATGTCTCTATGTGCCCTGTGATGAACTTGAGACTTGTCCAGGGTGTACCCTGCCTTTCACCCTAAGACAGCTGGGATAGGCTCCCCACGACCCTATGTGAGGATAAGTGGTAGATAATGGATGGATGGATGGACTTACAAGGATTTTTGATGTTTTCTATCCAGTTTGTTTACACCAGAGTTTCTATCAAATGTCAAGATGGGGCTGTTGTTTTGCTCAAACTCATCAGCTTAAGGTTAAACAATAGAAATGTCACTCCCTTTCATTGAGCCATATGTGGCTGGCAAACCAATTTGGGGTTTTATTTAAGGCCAGTGGTTTCTATGGCTCTTAATTGAATAATAGACTGTCTAGCCTAAAAGGCCATGCCCACAAAAAAAATGCTCTCTGTCTGTGGCATTTATTCTGGCATTTTGTCCGTCCTAAGAGCATGCTGAGAACTTGTCCCCAAACACATAGCTGTAATAGTCCATAAATCCTCTATTTCTGCCATCTCCTCGTCTCTGTTTGCCCTCACTCATTTTCATAAGAGGCGTCTAGTGTTTGTTTACTTTGTCTTCAGTCATCAGAAAACAGACACAAACATGGCGCCCACTGCTCCACCCACACACATCACCACCTCCCAACACAAACTGCAGTTGACTGTGAGTGACATTCAAGGCTGCTGCTCCGGAGGGAAACTCATTATAGAATGCTAAACACTGCCGTCCAAAGGGCCACGTAGTGTTAATGAGTGTTGGCGGAGGATAGGACATGTGTGTCCTGCCTGCTTACTGTAGCACTGCAGCACTAACATACAACTCTGACCTCGACTGCAGGCTGTGTCCCGAGCACGCACACACACACACACACACACACACACACACACACTGTTTTTGCAGTTTGTTCCCAGAGTGAAAATTGTTCCATCATCACACTTTTGTCATTAAGTGGAAAAGCACTTACTAAGCCTTTTCAACAAGACTTATTTTCTCTTTCTTCTTATTTGCTGCCTTTCAGGCATTATAACACAACAATTACAGAATCCTATTTTCCCTCATAAGAATATGAAAGTTGAAAATTTAAGTAATTTTGTTGCAAAATTAGATAATTGCTTTGGGGAATTTATAGTATTGTCTATTGTTGACCGCAGAAAGTATTACTGGCTCAAGCAACAGCCTCACTAAAGGCTGTGGTATGTTGTGATTATGTCACAGCCAAGTTGCTTCGGCCAGAAGTAGACCTGTGTTATAATCACAACATGTCATGGTCTGAAGTGAGCTATTATTAAATGGTCATCAAGTATGGCAATAAGAAATGTATTGACATTTTCTAATTTAAATAGTTTTTATTAATGAGTAATAAAAAAATACAATAGAGTAGGCCTCCACCCAGCACATACCTAGATGAGTGCTAAAATGCCTCCTCTGTATGTAGTGCTGCATGTCGTTTAGCAGCAGCTCCATAGAAATCAAATATTTCCATTTGGTTTCAAACATTTTCCATTTGGTTTCTTGGATTCTGTATCTAACTGTATCTGGGGTGCCAGAGGGGTGAAGCTCACAGGAAATTCTGGCATTTCAGACCATTCTGAAGGGTTACATTTCTTTTTGGAGGGACATAATTAATAGTACTTCTTGGCAGTTACTGACTTTTTACACAGGACTATGACACATAATATTTAAGTTCAAAGACAACTCACAACCAGAGATGACAAGCTTCCAGTCACTTATTCCTTTTGTACAACCATTCCTCTGTTCTTCTTATTTCACTTTAAAGCCAGTCCATTCTGAGGTACTGTCCTCCTATCTTTAGCTTTGCCTACATTTTTTGGCAAACAACAAAATGGAGTCGGAGTTTTATGTTTTGAAGGCTAGGTGTACTGAATGCAAGACGGAGAAGCAGAAAGTGAACTTTATTCTTCTCACAGTTACTCCACAAGAGCTAACATTTCAAGGCTGTCTCTAGTTTGTCCACCTTAGCAGTAATGGTGCAAAGAACGGTTCTAGAAATCATGTTGCGACACAGGAAAAGTAACTCCAGCAGTTTATTGGTAACAAATAAGAAGTTTGTCAAAAGTCTGGTGAAACATAAAAATTATGGAAAAATCTTTGGGCTGAAACATGATCCTCCCCAAATGTAGTTTGCTTGATTTGGGTTTCCTGTCATAATAGATATTTTAATGCCTTTCTCTAAAAAATATCATAGTTAAGAGTAAAACCTATAACTAACATTTCAAATCGCTTTTTGTGATTTTTTGTCAATATTATATGCACCACCTTAATGCCAATATTTATTACTCCATAAATTGTGGTAATGTGGATATGGAGAGCCCTCGATGTCACCGGAGAGCCTGACGGAGAGTCCCTTCATTCTCTCCATATTTTTTAACTGTCCATCACTCCATCAAGGGAAAACGGAAACGACAAGGGCTGCGATTGGTCCTCTTCGTGCCACAGTAAGCACCCCTGCTGTGAAATCCCCCTTGAGGGTCTATAGGCATATAGAGCACATTACATTTTCATTTTAGGTTATATTCTGGATCAGAAGGCTATTGTTTCGACCTACATGAGTAGCTAATATCCAGGTTAATCCAGTTAAAAGCACATACTTTTCAACCTAGGAATTGCAAGGCAAGCTGGATTATATTTAGCCTTTTGAAATGCAAGTCAAATACATTCAACTTCCAAAAAATCCATTGAATTCATTTAGTAATTATGGCTGGGGTCTCCATGGTGAGAGCTGGATAAGGTATTATTATTATTATTAAGTATATTTGGGGCTTTAGAAGGAGAGTTTTTTCTGTATAATACCCCCCCCCCACACACACACACACACACACTGAGTTTTTTTCACTCACTCGTCTCCTATCATTCTCCACTCAGCGTATAATGTATGTAACCTGTATTTAGAGTGCCACCTGAGGAAACCCTTATCATGTCACTCACACACCTGAGCTGTCAGCAAAGAGAGCTGCTTTGCATGTCGCCCTGCTCACTTACCCTGCTGCTGCTGATAGGCAACACACATGACACAAGGATACACACACTCACGAATGTTTGGAAGACGACAAACACGCTGAATAACTGGTTTTGATACAAACGTAGTGACATTTGTGCTGATCGTGGCACAAAAACTCACTCACTCACTCACTCACTCACTGTGACATATATCATCAGGACTATTTTTGGACTGACTACATGCTGAAAACCTTCCATGTACTCCTCCTTTCCTACTGCATCTCACACTTTCATATTTTCATGACTTTCTCTGTTTCCTTCTTTATTTATATACTGCATTTTTGGACACTTTCACCTCTCTGTGACAACTTGTAATCAACCTTTCCCATTTTCTTGTCCCTCCTGATATCTTCTATGGGGAAGTGAGTGCCTGCATTGAAATATGAGCTTTAAAAAGAGCTCTCCTCTGCAGTGGATTCATAAAGTCATATAGGTAGCATTCAGGAAATTGATTTTTCTTTCCCAATTCGTAGGTTGATGATAATAGATGCGCACTGGTTGAGCAGATTGACATGTTGAAATGAAATGGAAATAAGCCTTTGTTGGTGGTTATTGAGGGATCTGTGATAACATATGGGCACCACAGGTGCAAAAACATTCACACTTTCAATTTCTTACTTACACAAGCACTCCTCCGCCCTGCAAGCATCTCTGTCTTTCTCTCTTGGTCTGTTTTGCGCATCGCAGGGTTTTATGCGTGCCTCTAAATCAACACAATACTCACACTTTAGCCCAAGGCTACAAGAAGCAGGGAGGAGGAGGGGAAATGTCCCAAGATGAGAGGACGGTAGGAGAAAGAGAGTGACAACAACCTTCTATCAAGCAGCTTACTCATTTTTTTTATGTGCAGTAACAGAGGCAGGGAGGCCGCTACATTTTAACAATTTATTAGGAGTGCATCATCAAGAGATATTTCCACAAAGACATTTGCACTTATACAGAGTGACACCCACATAAGCTGAAGTCTGTTTACCCTGCTCTGAGACAGCTAATGTGCCTTCCTCCCACCCATTTTTAGTGTATCACTTAGTGAAAACACAGTTCAGCGGTGGCTAGATGTAGTTTGTATTGAATGCTTTCAGCAAGCGATACTCCACCCAAAGATTGAGTGAAAAAAAAACAAAGCACTCAACCATGGTTATCGTTCATATTATGTAAGTATTATGCAATATTAAAATGCCTAAAAATGACTCCACCTTTTATTAACCGTAAGGAACAGGTTTAATATTGTCGCCTGATGACATATCAACAATATACTAGTCATCCAGCGGAAAGAACCCAAAATGGTCTGGTTCCCTTGCTCCGACTGGGGGCGCTTTGCGTTGGTTGTCAACATGTCGGCCTGGTGACAAGATGAACACTGACATATGTTTCTAAAAACATTTAAAGTGAGAAATAGGCGCTACAGTAACAGAATATTGATTCACACTAGATCTGCGTTGCTTAATTTGACTAGAATTTAGTGAGTCTGCTGCCATCGATCAACTCCACCATGTCACGCTTGGCTGGATCTCCTGCTCTCCATAGAGAATGAATAGGATCCATTGATGTGTTTTGGTCTATCTGCACCTTCGTCCATGAACATTTCTACCAGAGTCAACAACTCACATGCTTCAGAATTACATATTATATATTTAAACTGCACAGCCTCATCAGTTGGTGCAAATGATGTATTAGCATGATTCTGTCAATGTTGAATATGCATCACCAATTTAATGTTTACCTGGTTCAGGAGTTGTGTGGTGTGGCAGGCATGATGATGCAAGAATTATTTTTAAAAACTGAGCACATGGAAAGTCTGAGCAGGCCCTTTGGCTTTTATCATGGCTCCATCCTTATTTTAAAAGCTCAGCTGTAATTTCAGCCAGAGTTTCAACCTAAGCATAAATCTATTAGTGGGATAATTCTCATCTCACTGGAGATGAGAATAAATTGCTAGAGGCATGACTGGAGACCCAGAGGGAAGGAAAGGTGGGCTCACTACCGTCTCTCAGTCAAATTACTTCCCAGTGATTGTTTTACTTTTCATTCTAGCGATTCTGTATTAGTGGATTCAGTGTGGTGTGTCTGCATCTCATTCCTGTCCACTGTTAACAAGGCAAAGCCATCCCATAGCTGTTTTTTTTTGGTATGCTCACTGTGATCAGGCATGGCTAAAGTAGCTTAAGAAAGACATAATTTAAGTTGTCTGTACAAACAAATCCTAGAAAGATTAACAAAACACTTCCTACTCTTGATTGGCCAACAACACACCCCGAGCTAGCTTTTGTGTGCATTAGAACTTGTGATAAACTATATTTTCACTCACAGGCTATAAACATAGTTAAATCAACCCACACCCCCCTTTTTTTTGTGGAACATGGTTTGAAGCATTGATTTCTGCATTTCAGCCATCACCATATTGTTTTTATGGAAGCAGAAGTGACATGAGAGGATGGAGCTTCAATCAAACATTGAATAAGACATATTTAGACATTACAATGATTTTTTCATGAACAGAATACACACTATGGAAAGGTTAAAGTTGTAATGAAATGCACACCGTGGTAGTGACCTGTCAGTCACAAGGTATCCACACCCTAAAGCATCCCCTGCTTTATTGTCTATTGAACTCTGAATGGGGTCATAATTCGCTAAATGAACATCATGCTATGTTGGAGAAGGCTTTAAACAAGCAGTTGAGATCATAAACCGATGTTTACGATGTTTACGGAGATAATAAATCAAGTGAGAGGTAGGGTGATTTTCTCATAGACTTCTATTCAGTCAGAGGAGTCATTAGAAATAATTTAAATTAAATGCATTTGGCATTGGCTTCACTTCTCAGAACCGTAGCTTGCCACCTGTTTTTACTCTGCAATAGACTTGATATCTCCGTCCTACACATTAATAAAGGGAAAATCATCAGTGCTAATTTGTCAGACTCATTTTCTAACCGACCTTGAGCAGAAGTTAAGACAAGAGTCGCTCTGCCAGTGAAGGACAAACAACAGCAGACAAGTGAACAGAGGAGCAAGATGATGCTAACAGCTGTTTACTTTGCTGCAGAGTTGAATGATGAATTAATCATTTAGCCAACACATAGTGGAGTACCTCAGTGTTAGTCCAAACAGGTACACATGAGTCTTCCAAAAGAATCTCATCAATATCCATGAATTGAATACAAACAGATATGATATTGGGGGTGTACAACACATTCATGGTTTTACTACTTAATTTAAATCCACTCTATTAACATTTCAATAATATTGGGTGTACAATCCATGACTTACCTCTACGTTCCTGTCTCTGTCTCTCTGTCAGTGGACAGTTGAGTGCCAGCCATTTTATATACAACAGAAAGTGCCTTTTGCCAGCGTTTTTGCCCATTTTGAGTCATATTTCAAGACCCATAGAATATTTTGTACCATGTCTCTGAAAACAGAATAGCTCAAATGAAAGAAGAGACTGTTTCATCATGAAAAAAGTTTGTTTTTACCTTGTTCTGTTCTTGTTTTATCAGAGGTAGAGTAGAGGCCACTTTCACTAAAATCACCACTTTTTGTCCAGAATCTGGCCGTTTTGCTCTCTAATCGTGATCGTTTCCACTTCCTGCTTTGATCTCAGTGGCGTATACTGTCTCTTTATGCTCCGACTACATCTCCCAGAAGCCCCATTAGGCTGCGGGAGACCACAATTGGCGACCCGCTGCCGAAAAACCACTTTGGCGTATTATTACGTCGATGGCACTCAAGGGTTGGATTTTAAATGACGTTGAAATATGTCAATGGCACTCAAAGAATTAAAAGTATCACCCCTTGCTATTAGCCACAATACTAAAAGACTATAAACTGTTTATTGAGGAATGCTGGTTTCCAAAAATTGTCTGAATTTGCTTCATGCTGGAACGTGAAGGCACAGCAATCAAGTGAAAGTGGATTGTTTGCAGACTCTTCCTTATTCTTTTGGGAACCGTTAAAACACAATGAAATCCATTTGCCCTGTATTGACTCCTGGGTTCAGCTCAATAGCTCTGGATGATGACAACGCACACTGAATGGTCATCTATTGCTCTTTAGGTTCCCCAGGGAAGAGGCTTTGTGCCTGACATAACAACGTATCACTTTTTTTTTTTTAAGTTATTGATTTGCAAACCCTGTTTACTTTTACACACACCACAGAAGCCTCAGCAAACCAAGAAACACACACAGAAAAAGACCTCGTAAGTAGAAGAAAAATCTGACAGGAGAGGGAAAACTCTGACCCATCTCATCATCAAATCATCTTTTCCCTGAAAAACTGTCTTACTATATCTTAAACTTCTGTGAACTTGTAATACATAACACATTGTGTCCACAGAGGATTTAAAGCATTTTGCGATGAGTAAGAGATGCTTGACGGGACTTCATGGTTTGTTCCTCTGAGGTGACAAAAGCAGAAATAACTCAAACATCTCTTACATGATCTGCTTTTTAGTTTTTCCACTCTCTCTCTCTCTCCTTCTCTCCTCCATCCTCACTTAAAATATACACAAATACTCTCAAAGACAACAACATGAATAGTCATGAAATGCAAACTTTGTTTTCACTATATCCGCTCAAGGTTTGGTAGTAAACCCCCCTTAGGTCATTAAAAATTGAGAGCTCTTCTGTTCTTCCGCTGTGTTTATGTAATATTGAGATAAGAAAGATGCTTCCCTGGCCTTCCTCTAGTCAGTGTTTGTGGGTATTTATTATAGCAACTCTGTTTTGATATGAATCTCACAATGTAATCAGCGGAAATTTGATACATAAAACATACTGAATGTTGAAATAAGTCAACAATTTAATATGCTTTTCATTTGATCTGACCAGTGAGCAACACCGGGGTCTGTTCAATGAAACCCATATGGAAGTAATTTAAACACACATCCATTTGTACTGAAGTCTATTGGGGGATAATGACCTTTTTCTTCCCTAGTTTATTTCCTCTAAACAATGTCAACATGAGTTTGAGTGATTAGTTTAAAGCCTCTTATAATACATGATGTCCATTTTTGACAGTCTATTGTTCTGACCAGCAATTAATCTTAATGCAGTTTTACATGTTTCCTGGTATTAATCTTTCTGCATCCAAGGTTCTTAATGCATCAAACAAATTGGAAAAAACTTTTATAATTAACGTCTGGTTGCTTTTTGATAAGTAGCCTAAAGTATAGAGTATAGCCAGAGATACATTATAGACAGGTGTGTTTGCTGTTTGTTGGAGTTGATGTAGATTAAATAGATGACCACGGTTTACAATTGATTACGACTGAAAATGCAATCATATGGCACAAGTGATATTGTTTACTTAACCCATAAGGAGCAGCATAAGTGCGAAGCTAACTCAATCATGACTTCAAATTACTTTGAGTCGAGTGTCATTCCACGTTTGTCACCTTTGTTTTCCAATGATTATACCTTCATCATGTGAACACAGTGTTAACTGCAGCCACATTACCTCAGTTATAACTTACACTGTAGATGACAAACAAACAACAGCCATATGTTAGAGACACTGTCCTGTCTCTGGATTGTAATGGATGAAAATATGGATGAGCTTATATATCGGTTAATCCAGCTCTACAGTTCTGTCCTTGATTTTATGGGGTTTAGATGAAGCCTCTGTAAGGTCATGTTAAAAGATACAGCGGGGATACATCTCATGTCCCTTTGTAATGCATCTCCATTTGTTCATCTAAAATATGCAGTATGGCTTTTTTCCCCTTTGAGTGTCTGCATAACAGGCATCTGTTGTGTTTGCACTTGTGTCTCGCTTCAACACTTTGCCCCGCTGCCAGTGCACGGTGACTGAGCTGGTATATCTTGAATGAAGTGAGCTTAGCACAGCCGTCCCTGTCATGCATCATTCCTCTGGTCACATCCT
The DNA here is from genome assembly GCA_029721515.1 of Synanceia verrucosa. NCBI lineage: Eukaryota > Metazoa > Chordata > Actinopteri > Perciformes > Synanceiidae > Synanceia > Synanceia verrucosa. The sequence continues at coordinate 9,274,330 of CM056556.1, forward strand.
TCCTACTTTATCCATCTGCTCAAGGCCTGTGTGTGTGTGTGTGTGTGTGTGTGTGTGTCTATGTGTGTGTGAGCGCACGCATATGTAAAAGCAATTGTAATCCTCACCCTGCTACATCAGACCAGGTTTTCTCTGTCACATCAGCAGTACCCAGAGGAAAAAGGCTGAAGCTGCATGTGTGTGTCAGTGTGCATGTTTCACTGATGGTTGTGTCTAAGTTTGAAAACTGATGGACCATATTTTAAAGGAAGTGACGGAAAGAACATCCAAATACTGAGTGAAAAGCTGAGTTTACTGAATAGGAGGGACATGGGTGTCTTTACATAATATTACATTTTAACGTAAGACTAGCAGAGCTGAAAAATATTCCGAAACAAGGGCAAGTTCAGGTGAAAAGAGTGTTAATAAAGGATTTAAAGTTGCTGAAGCAAATGGAGACTGCTATCGCTACTCTGCAGTATTACAAAAAACACTGAATATGCAAAAAGAAAAGAAAAGGGAAGGTTAAATGCCCAAGTCTGGATTTTTGTCTTTCATAAGCAGGTCTTATTGTAAAGCTTTGCAACGCATTAAAATAGCATTAATTATGTAGTGGGACTATACAATAAAATCAATAACTGTATGCAAAGGAAGAAAAATTGTGAGTGCATCTCATCAAAAGTATAAAGGTGTGAGAGACCAACCAGTAATATAGGTCCATAATTTGTAAACCTTAGTCAGAGCCAAATGTCTTCATGTGTCATGCAAATTAATTAGTGGGTTAAATTTAAAGATGGCAGGGACCAATGGCTCCTTTCACCATGGTCAACTTCTATACCATCCCTGTTGGTTTTCTTTTTTCAGTTTGGCTGGTATGTTTGTGTTATTTATTCTCCTTTTGTGGCAGCAATACAAGTCTGCACATTTTCATCATAAAATTAATAACTGAAACTTTAACTGTGTTAAAGTCAGTCAGCATCTGAATACATTGTCAGTGAATGGGCATAAATGTCATGCGTTCGTGAAATAAAATAACCTTTCACAAGAAAAATATCTTCTTTTTTTTAAATAACTGAGGAGAATGAAATGAGGAGAATGTATTGGTATTGCCATAGCCCACCAAAGCTAATTTGTTTTTTGAAACATAAATGGAATGTAATTAAATGTGATTTTGTATAAACGTGATTTGAAACAACAAGCAGTGTTTTCCACACACAGACTTGGCAACAGGTTGTTCTCTGTTGTCCCAGACCGATCATAAATAACCAACACAACATTTAGTCGGTGCAGAATTGATGCAACCCAACTGATAAAACACAAGTGGCCACAAGTCAACAAGGCGAATATTAGGCCAATACAGCTCTTCGGCTGATAAATCAGTGTATCCTTACCTCGTTGTTTTCCAGATTTTATGGCTCCTTGTGCAGCATCTCTTGAAATGACCCCCCTGAGCAACATGTTGGCAAAGCCATATTCACACAAGCTATATTCAGCAATGAAGACCCTGTTTACTGTAATCCAGGACCCTGAAATCGATTCAAATACTTTTAGTAAAAGGCTGGTGTTGGCTTGCAGTCAGAGAGAGAAAACATGTAAAAAAAAAAAAAAAAGATTTTGAAAAACCATTGTAATGCTAACAGCTCCAAGAAATTGATCTGTCAAGACTGAGTTAACAGGGGGGTTATGTTTTGCTCCCTGCACCAGTAGTGCATTTTCACATCTTGAAAAGATTAAGTGAAGGAGGCATGGCTACAAATAGGCAGCAATCTAACATCAAACTGGTGTAGTCAAAAACAGATTTGTTGTGACAGGTTGGTTGCATGTTTTTGCCTTTAACTTGGTGATCTGGTTCACGAACTCTGCAAAATTAAGTCTTCATCTAGAATGCCTCTGTGGACTTCAACCAGCAGTACTTTCATGCTCTCTAAAGCGCCTTTCACACTGCCCGAAAATATTTTTTGTGCAGTTCGAAAGGGTCGTCGCAGCATCAAATGACCCTCCAATCAACCCAGAAATTTATCGGCTTGGCAGGGCTCATCTGTGGTGTGAAAGGCATCCTGCGTAATTACCCGATGACGTTCTGATTTAGTCCCTGGGCAGCCCTGTCATTATGAAGCTCCGGGGCTGCAGAGCTGCTCACTCTGATCTAAAAACAGAGCTAATCTCCAAAAGATCAGTGATGATCTCCCACAGATCTCTGAAAAGCATCGATTTTTTCCCTTTTTAACAAATCAAATGTATAGTGACGCAATCTTAAATGGAAGTGCATACGTGAATTAGCCCTACGTCTTTCTCGGGAAATCCCACCGATCTAGGAATCTTGTTGTGAAATGCATATGAGTGAAGGAGAACCACGGAGAAAAAGAGAGAGGAAATAAACAGGCAACAGCTCTCACAGTGGGAGGTCAGATCCGTGACTGCTGGCAGTGTGAAAGCACCCTATTGCTGAACCAAAGCAGGTCGACTCGGGTTAGAAAATCCCATATTGACCCACTTCTTCCAGTGTGAAAGCGGTATAAGAAAACATAGAACACATGTCACAAAGTGGGCATTCAAGACTTTGTATTCCCAGACTTGAAACACACACATTTGGTCTGATTTTAAAATAGTCTTTCATCTGGGTTTCTTTTAAAGCAACAGCAATGGTACAATTATTAAAAGTCCCATATTATACACTTTTTCTGCAATTTTATATAGGTCTCAGATGTCCAATAATATTGTATTCAAAGTGTATTACCCCAAACTCAGCCATGTTCCTGAATTCCAGCCAGTTTGAGCTGTGTCTGACCACGCCCCTCTCTGACAAGAGGATGTGGCTCTCTCTCCTTACCGTATGCTTTTTTCAGAGTCACTCATATTACAAATAAGTGCATAACGCTAGCTTCAAATGAGCCTTGTGCTCACAGAGCTGATGAGCTGATTTAATGTCTCCTGATATTAATTACTCAAGGACCACCAGAACTTTCCAAAGTTTTGTATGTGTGGGTCCATCATTTCACAGAGGACTGCTTTGCAAACGTGGACCCATACAAATTAGGCTTGGCTACACAGCTGACGTTGAAGCATGCATCGGTACCAACTGTCCAGGTACAGCAATAACTGCAGTGCTAACTGAGCTCCGAGCTAACCGGAGGCAATAAAAAATACCATGCATAGATGCTACTGCCTGGGTACACTTTGTGACACACATGTAGCTGTAGATGGAGAATGTCATACAAATTAGCAGTCATAATTTAATGTAAATGATAATAGGTTTCGGAAAAATACAGAGGATGACATCAATAGCTAGACGCTGTTTTCATTCTGCGTCATGTACCTTCTCCCAGCACATCTCTCACTCCTGCATGCTCTCTGAGGCAGTATTTTGACGTCACAACATCGCAGACAGACACACATCTGGACGTTTGCAATTTTATATGCCCACGCACACACACATACACACATGTAACCACACTTAGGCTCTCACTCTGTAATGCACACCAACAATTTCACTGGCTCCTACCATTCCCTGTGGCATGTGATGGAACTGACACACTGTCTCATTTGATCAGTGTGGAACCATTGTCTGACATCTTTAGTGGAGATTGGAGGCTTCAGGGTGGAAGGTTTAGGGGATGCAATGCATGAGCAGAAGTTAGACGGGAGGGAAGCAGGGAGGAGAGATGAGGGACAAAAGTGACCTCAAAGTCTTAGCGATTTCTCAATGAAGGAGGGACGCTGCGAGGATAACTGAGGGAAGGGACAGTGGCCCAATTTAACAGGATGCTTTTTCCCCCAAGGTATTTGATGGTCACATGTGCAGCTGTGATGTATTCGCTCAGTCACACAAACACACACTCGCCTCACCAAGCTTCATTTTGACTTTTTTTTTTCTCTGCGGGCTGCAGTTGGGAGATCACAAAAGATAAGACATGGCTTCCAGCTGTTCCTAAATCCAGTCACACATATACACCTCCTAAGGCCTGTAATGTGTCTGAAGTACGCCTCTATGTGGGTGTGTGTGGGATACTATGCCCAGTGTTCTGGAAAGGATGTCAAGAACACTTGGCTGTGATGTGTTACCATGTTGACCAGAGCCCAGCTGTGGTGGGGATTTAACTGGTTGTCATTATGTTAATTAGTGTTGTCATGATGATTTGAGTCTCCATGGCTGCGGCCACAGATTGCATAACAGGCCTGCAGTCTTCTGGACACATCTGGAACCCCTGATTGGCTTACAATTAGAATAAATAGACCTAACACTGTCATCAGACTTGAATTGCCAAATATAAATAACATCTTCACTGGCCCCTTGGGATGTGAGGTGACATTAGCATACATCATCACTTGTGTATGTCAGTGATTCAGGTGTGTTGGTGTGTCTGTATATGAGCCACATACAATATGAGCTCTGAGCTGGTTTAGAAGAAGGAGGAAGTTATAGGAAATCACTGCCAGCAGACACATTTCAGCACTTATGTAGGGCTGACCCAAAAAAATTTGAAGTTTCAATCGATGGCACGGCCCATACAGAAAAGAAATAGAAAAAAATGTACTGAAATTCATGAATGGTATATGATTTATTTTTGAAAGTGGCCACTTTTGCATTCTTTTCATACAAGATAATAAAAAGAAGTACAAGGATATTGTATGTATCATTCACGTTTCATACCAAGGAAATTTCCTTGGTTTGAAACTTGTACGTAAAGCATACAACAGTGAATCTGGACATAAGATCCTAAGTAAATGAAACTTGTATGATTTGGGTATTTAGCAGAATCAAATCAAAGTTTCGGCCTTATTTTTTTCCGATGGATTTCACTCACTAGCTACAGACGAGAGCAAACATGTTCAAGAAGTCATCAGATGTGTGGCTGCACTTTAAAATATGCCCCGACAACCCTAAAAAAGCCAGATTTCAATCTCTGACAAGGAAATGGAAAGCCCGACGCGCAATGGTGTATGGGGATGGCCAGTGTGACGTCACAAATCACTTCCGGGTTCAAACCCCGGCTGTGAATGTAAACTGTAATGGTTGCAGCCTGTCTATACCGCTGGATTGTAAAACGCATAGTAAGGCAAGGCTATGAAGACATGGAGTACACTGACACAAATATAAACAGAGATGGCTGCAGCTAAAAAGCCAGTGCGGCATTCAGGACTTCCACATTTGAAAAACAGGATTGGGAGATCCCAGCTATGACAGCTACCATATGCTGGAATGACCCAGATGCAAATAAATAACGAAATGAATAAACTTGCAAGGAGTCTAGTCATTGCAGGTTTTGCGTGACTCCTTCTCATGGCTCTAAATCCACTCTGAGTTCCTCCAGCAGCTCCAGAATGAAAAGGCTGGATAGACGATATGTTTTAATGAGTATTTCCTCATTCATTCCAAAAATGTTCACACAAGGGTGAAAAATACATTCTCTGCATCTTCTTTCATCGTTTTGATGTCTCTTCTTGTGACAATAACCACAACCATGTGTGCGTAATTACACATACAAACAGTTTGCACCTCCTTTTGAGACGTGTTAAATATAGACACAGTTTCTATTACCAAATTGCTTTCAGATTTGATAAATCACTTTCAGTGTGCAAAATGGATATATTTACTTTTTCTCCTCCTGGCACACACAGAATTGCATGTAAACACCCAGTATTGCATATTCATAGCGGTAAATGTACTAACTGGATGTAGACACGCTATTTTGCACCTTTGAAGGATGTAACCCTTAGAACTCACTGCTAGTAAATCAGTTTGTATATTTTTTTGTGTGTGTAGTGTTTGCACAAGTTTTTATACATGCAAACCTTTAGTAAATTTGGCCCTGTGAGTATTGGAGATAATAAAGAAATGGGATTATGCTTTTTCCAATCTGAATCCTGTGAATTTATTTGTAAGTTCTCAAGCACTCATGTGTTACAGGTCACACTGTGGTAAATGGACTGTTCTAGTAAAGCACCTTTCTAGTCATGCAACCACTCACACACACACACACACACACACACACATACACACATTCATACACTGATAGTGGGAGGGAGGCCATTAGGGGAAACTTCACATTCATTCACCAATGTGCAGCATTGGGAGCAATTTGTGGTTAGGTACCTTGCTCAAGGACACCTACCACTAAGTCACAGCTGCCCCACACTGACACTAGGGAAAAAAATATGTTTTTTGATCATATTTTGTCAAGTATAAAATTAAAGGGATTTCAATAAAGTTTTGTAATTTCCAAGATCAGAGATCAAACAGAAAGATAGATACAGCAGAGACCAAGTTATTCCAATTTTAAGTCCTCAGACTTGGCCCATGTGTGTCGCATTGCATCTTATGAAAGGGACTTTTGTGAAAACATCCCTGCATTTTATTAAGTGATATATTTTTGACAAAGGTAACATGAGGCGTTGTGCAATTATTTTCATGTGGTTCTCTCTGCGACTAGTAAATTGTCTGTGACACGTAAAACTAGTGAGGCGCCCCAGTTGCAGTTCAAAAGGCAGGATGATATTTCAACCTACTGCAAATGTTGCATGTTTCATTAAGTATTGTGTCATTTCATTGCAGCAACAGTTATCATCAGGAAACTCCATGCAAAATGTTACTCTTCTGAAATCACAGAAGGATTTTGGAAACATCTGTCTGTCCACCCTAATTTTGTTGCAGACATTTTAGCTGCAAGGTCTTGGGGCTGCAGGTGAGATTAGCTGTCATGCTACACAGACCAGGTAAATAACTCCAGGACATCATGTCACACATTCTGGACGAAAGAGAAGAAAAGGGAGATTTCTTTAATTCCTCCACCAAGGGGTCGATGGTCCATCCACCCGTGTAATGAGGTCTGTTAGCCAAATGAGCAGCCCTTCAAGTGTAAGTGCGGGTGTGTGTGTGTGTGTGTGTGTGTGAAAGTGTGAGAGCGATACAGAGAAAAGAGCTCACATGAGTGCATTTAAGTGCATGCTAATTTCTCTGCACACATACACATATCACGTCTGTGTTTTTCATAAAGTGCAGCCGGCACAGGTGTTCCTCACAATCACTCAGGGAAAGCAATCAGCCTTAAAAATGTCACGCCTGTAAATATACAGAGAATGTTTAACTTGTCAAATGTAACTACAACATCTGCATCTATTCTCTAGGCAGAATGGAGACATCATTAGTCACAGCACTGCTGTCATGCTGGCTCTCATATGGAGCTATCAGCTGTAATCAGGTAGATGCAGTTAGACATGCTTCAAACCAATATGGTCATTTGTTTTTGCAAGAATTTACATAACGCAATTGTTTCTGCAGCTCTTCCCACGGCGAAGACTGTAGACCTGTAGGAGGTAATACAAGTTTCCTAGTGCATGCAGGGTCCTAGTAGAACTGCAGAGGCTGTGTTGACTTTAAGAGCTTCTTTAATCCAACATAGTATTTTGAAAGCAGAAGGCCAAAACCAGTGTAACCATACAGACTCTAACATGGAAGACACAAGAGAAGAGAAAACAAGGGCTACACAGAAACACCTGGAGGAAGTCAATGGACATAGAGGCAAAGGAAATAATGAAGCACATCTGGATAGAGAACATCAGAACTGCTGCTGGAGCTCCACCAGGAGAGAAGTGGTTTACAGTGAAGTGCATGATGAATATGGCTTTAATTAATGTGTACCACCAAGTAGAACTGAGAATACATTATGTATTATTGAAGGATGTTTTCTATTACCAAGATATGTGGAAAAAATTTAAAATTTCATATCATATTTAACTGACCTTTAAAGATGAATCCCTGAGCAATTATGTCTACTTAAAATGAAGATGCACATGCAAGCTGGAGCTGTTGCTTTTGATCCAAAGAGCAGACAGTGAAATATAAAATGTATTCTGCTTGAACATGAACTGAAAATGATAACTCTGGAGAATGTTTTTTTAATTAGAATTTTTTTTCTTCTTTTTCCCAGCTTATAAAATCTGAAACTGAACGAGTAGGTAACTGATGCATAACAGCCATCAAGTCTTTAAACAGTTATTTAAATGGCTGGACGTTTCCCACATCTCTGAAGCAGCGGGGGGATTCAGTGACACAATAGCATGCTGAGCAGGGCAGAAAAACAAGCTTAACTGGAAGCAGAGAAGACATGGGGAACCTTTGGAAATCGTTATATATGGAATATGTCAAATGCTTACATTTTGCCTATTCATCATGTTAGACTACAAGGGCTGACATTAGTGATGTAGTCTCTGAATGCTGTTAACTCTCTGCAGTGTTGGGAAGGATACTTTCAAAACATATTCCGTTACAGAATACATGCTCAAAAATGTTATCTGTAATGTATTCCAATACATTACTCAATAGCCGCGTTTACATGATGTTTTTTAATTACGAATTAATTGTTCAGAATTAAATAGTTCGGAATTAAATAGTTCGGAATTAAAATATTCTCCTTCGAGTTTACATGGAAATAATAATTCCGAATTGAGGTTTACATGGAAAACACATTAAATCGCCTTTATTTAATTCAACGTCTGGGGGTTGGGAAGGGCTCTGATTGGACAGTGGGCACACTTACGTAATTACTGTCTACCGGAAGAAAACACACTCCAGCTGGCTACTGGCTTTTTTGTCATTTCGGTTTAACGTCACGCCATGGACACAAACATAATAGACGCAGTCAAATATGCCTACTCTTTAAGCAGCAGCTCGAAAATATTATCACGCTTCACGTATGCCAGCTGAGGAGGAGAAGAGGAGAGTCGAAGAAGGGATGAAGAAGACTGACTTCTTCGGCTACTCCACCTCAGCCCCCTCGTACTGTACCCTCCTCGTTCAAATTTTTCGGCCACCTCTTTAAATAGTTAATGTTTTTGTGCTTTCTACCATCTACTCTTTTCATAAATTTAAGTTCCTCAAGTGTGCTTATTAAAAAAATGTGTCTGCTCGAGACCAGCGTTTGATCTGAGCCTTCTTCTTCCTCTTACAAGCATGTGCTGAATGATCGGAATAAACTTTAAGAAGAATAAAGGTTTACATGAAAGAGAAATAAAGTAATTCGGCTTTAAAAGCAGAATAAACCACCCACTTATATCGGAATTAAGTTTAATTCTGAATAATCATTTTCATTCGGAATTAAGTGTTTACATGGTCTTTTTAAAGCGGAATTAATTTTTATTCGGAATTAAGTTAGTTTTATTCGGAATCAAAGTTCTCATGTAAAGGCACCAACTTTTAGTAATGTATTCTGAATACTCCCATTACTCTCATATTGACTTGCATTTTGCAAATGTGGGAATGCAGCAATCAAATTCTGCTTGCTAAACAGGTCTATTCTGGTATGTTCGTCTGTTTCAACTGGCTGAATGTGTTAGGACCAAGTTTCCCTTTCCGAACCTGTGCAGGACTCTGTTTCACAGTAAAGTCATATGCAATCTAAGCTAACACGACCTAATTGTAGCTAACGTTAGCTAGCATGTCAAATAGTGCTAATGTTAGTCAGTCTTTCAACGGCTCTGGGGCTAACGTTGGTAAACCAGCACATATGACAATTTAACTCGCACATCATTAACTAAGCAGGTATGAAGACATGTTTTTAGGTTGGAGGTGGAGTCTTTGGATGCTGAAAGGATGTTGCTTGCTGGCAAGCAGAGGTTGTACTGCACAGTTTGTTCTGACTTCTCTTTCCTTAAGGTGAAATGTTTGAATTTCCATGACAGAAACACATTCCTGCCCTGGCTCTGTTGTGCCGGCTGTAGCTCCTGTTCCTCTTCAAACTCCATCATGACTGATCATGCAAAGAGTGCTAGCTCATTTTCGTTCGTTCTGGGAAATGCATTGAGCTACCTTATTTTACAGAGTGAATAAACTTGTGAAACAGAGAAGTACCTTCATGTATTCCATTAATTTTAACAGTGTAACTGTATTCTGAATACCATATATTCAAATTGTAACAGAATACAGTTACTTATAATTTATATTCTGAATACGTAACGCCGGTACATGTATTCCTTTACTCCCCAACTCTGACTCTCTGCAGCGCTTTCAAAGACGTAATCCAGATCAAGTCCTTGGGTTGCTGACTGTCTCCAATCTGGGCTTCACAGATGACCCTGCTGCTGTGTATGAGCATGTGTCATCTTCTGCTCCATAAGATGATGAACCAAATGTCACATGGCTCTGTCCTCCACTATTAGTGCTCGGCCTGTTTCTAGTCTCTAATTGCACACATTGTGTTTGAAGGAACTCACTGGTTAATGACAGTAACGTACTGTACTTTCTTTACTGCCCCACCACCACAATTTGTGCACACTGTACAGTTCACTCCCTAAAATAGCATATGATGTAAAACCATTGCATTCCTGTGTTTCGGAAAACTCTTACACGGTTCATTTTGCCTTTTAATCTGGAGTGACACATTTCACATTGATAGATATGATATTCTGCGATTTTAAAAATCCCCACAGAAACCTTCATAAGCACCATCCAGGTCCAATAGCTGTCAGATTAAAATGCTGGGATGCTTGGTGTTTTGATAGTCTCTGAATATTATAATTGGTTTACCGGGTTGGTGGCACTGCAGTGTACTAGGCCTCATTCAAAGAGTTATTTTTGAGTTCTTTGCCATCCTGACTGACATTAATTAGGGGGAGACGTCATCCTGCATTAAAATGCCACCACACAGCAGCACTAACACTGTGTTAGTGAGTGTGTATGAGATGTTGGGGAAACGGGTGGCATGCATTAATATAATCAATATTCATTGTGTGTGAGCATGCATATACATCGACATGAATGTTACCTGCCTCGTATTGGCGTCTGACTCTGTTTGGTCCATGTGCAACTGTGTTTGTGAGTATTCTGTCGAGGTAAGCAGTTTGTTGTGAGACAGCAGCAGGGAGGCTCACACCTACACCGAGTCCTAATGAGGATTTTACTAAACCCACAGAGTCTACTATATAACTATACCAGCCCCTGTGGAAAGCCTGACACTGCAACTACTGCTTGTGTGTAAGTGTGTGTATCTGTGCCAGTGTGTGTTGCAAGTAAGAGTTATTGACACTTAAGGGGAAAAGGACTGGAGACAGAAAACGAAAAGGAGGATGGAGTGCAAAATAGGAGGGGATTAAAGGGGGATGAGAGGGAAGAGAAGTGGGACTGGTAGGAGAGTAGATGCTAGACGGAGCTGGGTTTATTAATATCCATTTGGGTGGGTGGGGGGGTACTGCACAGGGTCCGCTAATGCTTCTTTTGGCATTGACACAGTTTGGCACCCTCTCTGAAAATGACTTAGAAAGTGCTCTGAGTAAACCTGAAACAGCCAGCAAACAGCTCAGAGTTAAAGAGAGAGAGGCACACTTTCACTTTTAATGTTTTTTTTTTACACAAAATTACAAAATAGAGATCACTGATAAACACTTTGCTGTCATTGTTAACAAGAAAAACAACAATACAAAGCTTGTTGTGATCCAGGATGATGGGTACAACATGGGTCCTTAAAATAGTAGGATTTTACTTTTGAGTGAAGGCTTCAATTGCATGCGCACTAACCAGTAATGGCACGCAGTAAGCCAGAGGCATGGTGAAGTTAAAGACTGTAATTTGTATGCAGCGAGAAGAGCATCTGGTCAGCCAATTACCATCTAATGGTTGCTCTTCATCCAGTGTTAACAATCTTCCTATCTGCACCCTGTCTGAGCACCACACACACACACAAACACACTTAATCTTTGCTTTTGCCTCGCAGCTAGAAGGAGCGGCCTCCTCGCTCTGTGTTCAATGTACTGTACAATGAACCCCTTCATTTCCCCGATCAGCTGGAAGTAAAAATTCACATCCTCTGTCTTTTACTCCTTCTCTCCATCTTTCTGTTAACCGTGTCCTCACCAAACCCTGCCCTTCTTTTCACAATGTTTCTTTACCCTTTTTGTTATGTAACTGGGCAACTTGAGTCACCCTGAGAGAATAAATAAAGACACTACGCAGGGGAGGAGAAAAAGAAGAGAGTAAAAGGAGTAAAAGGGAGGGATGAAGAGGGAGCAGATTGCTTGCAAACTAATGACTTATTCCTGAAGATCAAACGGAACAGACAAAACAGATAAGTCCCAGCCAAAGATGCTTAACATTGCATAGCCGGTCTCCTATTCCTCAGCTAATTCGCAGGGGGGGTAATTAAAAGAAAAGCTATGAAAAACACTCAAACACAGGCACTCTGGAGCACACAGGCAGTGCTGCAGTGTGGGAGGCCTGCCACACGTGGCTTTGATAGCATGAGTCTTTTATCCCCTTGGCAGCCTATTGCCTGTGTAAAACGCATTTACAATGTCAATAAAAACCATTTCTAATCATTTGCCGAGCATCTGAATGTGCACTGCCCAAGGTGCTGTGCCTCACACATTCCTCTTGTCTTTCCTGCTACATCCCAGCTCTTTTTACATACACAAACGCATGGATGCATGTATGAGATGCGCACAACCAAACAGCAAGCAGACAAATACAGATGTCGTAAAATCCTCCTCTAGATACACGAGCACTCATTATGTGTGTGTGTGTGTGTGTGTGTGTGTGTATTCGCTGTTAATGTGTCTCGTGTATTTTACAGAGACATGGATGGAGGTCTTTATTGCTGATTTAATCCATCCAAGGCTGATGGGGGTGTAATGGAGGAGGGAAAGCAAAGATAACAGCAGTGAAGAAAAAAAAAAAAACAATCCTGTAACATATTGATATTTTCCTTCTTCACATACTCCTACACAAGAGATTTCACACAGACAGAGAAAGCAGACCCACACGCACACACTTACCAACATGCATGTGCGGGCATGGCGTTTGTGCATCCACACCTCTGCCACTCCTAATATTGTTGAATCGATCGCCACGTCGTCTCTGAGCGCCGGATGAAAATTCAGTCAAGTTCAACCTCTTCTAATCCCGTGAAGGTGATCCCACACTGCAGCTGCTCTGTGTGAGCGTCTGCATATGCATGCTTGTGTTAGACTGCATTTGTGGTAACACTTTACAATACGGTGCATGAGAATGTGAGTGGAATAAGTGAGAAACAACCACATCATGAATAAATCGTTAATAAGCAGTTCCTGAATAACTGTATAACGAGTTATTAGCGTGTCTGTCAAACAATGAATTCCTTTTAATTGTGATAATCATATTTTTTTTGAATGTTTATAATTATATTATTTTGCATTTTCCAGCAGTTTTTAAGATCATATTAACAATTATTGTAAGTGCCAAACGGATTCAGAAGCGCATTGTTGTTGTTCTTTTCCATGAATACGGCAGCAGGAAGCTTCAAATAGGGGTGAGTTGAAACAACAAACATAAAACTATCAGTCCAAAATAGAGAAACCAAGAGACTTGTTAGTAGTTATATTTGCAGTGTAACAACAGTTTCTAGACTCTGAGTACCACGATTAAGTTAGCGTCTTGTCCAGCAATATAGTGTATGACATGTAGATGTGATGGGCTCTGGATAGAAAAACCTTGCTGTCTCTCTCTCTCTCTCTGTATATATATGTCATTAAAAAGCCAATGCTTGAGTGCCTTTGACGTTGATATATGTCAAAGTGTTTTTATAGCAGCTGGCACAAGGGAGCGCTCTCACGCTCCCTGTGAGTAATTTTGGGACTTCTGGGATACGTAGTCAGAACATGAAAGAGACGGTAGGTAAAAGCCACAGAGATCGAAGCGTTAAGTGGAGACGTCGGTATCAGAGTGCAGAGTAATTGGTACTAGTAAAACTTCAGATAAAACAAGAATGGAACAAGGTGCAAACAAACACTTTTCCCATGATGAAATAGAGTCTCTTCTTTCATTTGAGCTATCCTGTGTTTTCAGAGTCATAGTATAAAATATTCTGTGGATGACTCAAAATGCCCAAAAATGCTGGCACAAGCCACTTTCGGTTTTATAATAGAGCTGACACTCAGTGAGTTAAGTAAGCAATAGTGTCATTACTAGTTTGTGATGCTCAGCGGCATTAATCAGGAACAACTCAGAATGTCAATTCATAGCTATTTATGAGTAACTGATTGAATGATTGATTATTATAGTATCCCAGTCTGTTCTTTGCTTTATGTTCTCCATAATCCTCAAGTTACTCAGGAGCTCCTTCTGAAAGATTTCTTCACAATCACGTTGTTTCTCACTTGTTCCTTTGCAACCACTCACTTTTTTGTGCACCGTATGATAAAGTATTAGTGTTTGTGGTACTGTAGCGTCTCTTTGAGTGTTTTTCCTCTCAACATTTACAGTTTAGGAGAGGAGGCAATGAGAAACAGTGCTCTTATAACAGGGGTCCACTGTGCCGTCTCTAAAAACCAAATAGGACCTCAGCAGGGATGATATGTGTGTGTGTGATTGTACATGAGAGAGAGAAAGAGAATAGAAAATACAGACAGGATGAGAAGTTATGCCTTCCTGTGTGCTATAACTAGCTTTGAAAGGCTCAAAATTGTTCATGGTCTAGCAACTATAATAACATGGCACATTTGCATAAGCCAGTCATTTCTATACTGCCCATTTTTCCAACACTGCTTGTTGGGGTAAACTGCACACTATATGCATTTGTATGTATGTGCGTATGTGACCTATGCAGTTCACCCATCTCAAAAGGACCTGTGGGCTATTCACAGTGGATGTGGAGTGTAATGGGGTTTTAAATGTGGTGGGGAGAAAAGTGGCTCCCGTCAAATTAGCCCTCCATTCATTCCCACTTAGGGCTGCAGCAGCCCAGCTTAGTCTCCTTAGCGAGGATTGCCTTACTGCTCAGCCACAGGCTCTGCGTCATTTCGAACTGAGCAGCCAACGGTGACCATTTCGACATTACAGCAGCCCTGGAATATAACTAAGTATATTTACTCAAGTATTGTCTGGTAAACTAATGAAGATACACCATTTTTATACCTTTCCTGTCCAGTGTCTCTACAACTGATTTTGAGTTATTATTGCTGGTCTGAGCTCTCCGGCGCATTCTTAAAAGTAGCAGCAGTGCAGTGTCCTGTATATACCATGGAATCAACCCTCATTACCAGTGAGGCATGGTTTGAGTGGGTTTAGCGGACACACCCTCTGGATTTCAGAGTAGAGTAAACTGCTGTTTACTTGAAGCATATATACAGTATTTATATTTAGTGACTTTTTTAATATTTCAACATTTGGCTAGATGGTTGATAACACATTTTTCTGTGTTGTGACAACTTAATACATTAAGTAAAAGATCTGAATACAGCTTTTATTTCTGCATTACACATGCATGTGGTTCCCAAAGTTCAAGGTATGCGAGTCAATGATTGTGATGTGGCGTTCATTAGACACATAGCACAATATACACCTTAATTCAAATATGGACGTTTGCACAAATCTTTATCTTCTCTTTCATCCTCTTTGATGTTTCCACCACAATGAAAACAACCACCAGAATTATGGTTATCATCATTATCAGCCACAAATTACCTCAGTAGTAATCATTGTTTGAATTGTTAATTAAACATCATGATAATAAAAGAAGCATAATTATGGGTTTTGGTTGATGTAAAAGATGTATTTCCAGAAAAAGTCCTCCTTTTGTCAGAACTCTTTTACTATTTAAATATTGTGCCGTTGTGTTAAAAGAAGACATTTGCTCAAAATACCACAACCAAAAATAGAAGCCGCTTTCTGTTATCTGTGGTAATGGACATATTTTAACGTAGAACTTACAGTGTATCCTCTGTGTTGACATACACACATCAGTGTATTAGTGAATGACCCATTCTACTCCGACTGGTTTAGCTTTTGAATCCTATGTTGCCCTGTGTACTTGCTGTACTTCTCACCGTGGGTCTCATAGTGTCGTTTGATATTGTACTCCTTTGCTGCAGCCACTTGTTGAGAACAAATAAGGCACACGTTTGCCTCCTACTTACCAAAAAAAATATTTTTCTTTCCATGTTTCCTGAAATATGCGACCTTCAGTGTCGACCTTCCTCTTTTTTGACAACATCTTGATAGCTAACTAGTCTGTAGCCGTCAGTGTACGGCGAGCACAATGCACAAGTTCGCGTACGGCGCTGCAGCAGACTGTGTGGCTAAAATGTGACAGAAGGTTAATGTTTGTTTGGTTAATGTTGCACGTCATATTATTGTACACAAATGACTGCTCACCAGTCATACGTTATATAATTCATGCCGCTGTCTCTCTCTCCTCTCTTGTCTGTCTCACCCTGTCAAAATGTTTTCTGCACTGTTATGAAAATTATTGAAAACCAAGACAACACTGGCTTCAGCATCTCCAACATGTATTCACCTCACTGTTGGCCCGCAGTTTCTTGCCTTAGGCTTAGACTCCCACTACTCTCTGGACCTGCATAAGATATATATTTGAAACATACTTTACAGAGAGTGGCAGACACTTTCCAAAATCCTCCCTTTACCACTGGAAACCAAGAATTCTGATGATACAGACAGTGCTAATAACAATTAACACAAAAGGGGTAGTTTGGGTGTTTTGGGGTTTGGGTTGAATGTAGTGAGTGTATTACTTACTGTAGGTGCAACACCAGCTTGTAGAAACGGACCAGAACTACCGAAGCAAGAGCAGAGCAATACAGCTCAGAAACATATCAGAATCAGAAACAAGTTTATTGTCAAGTAAGTTTGCACAAAGAAGGAATTTGTCTCTTTATCTTGGTGCATGACATACAACAGAAGAATAAATATGGGGTGCAAAAACTCTGATTATGTGGTAAAAACAGACAAAAACAGACCACCATAATCTCCACTGTTCTTAGAGCCATGTTAACTGCATTGTCTACAGACCTGTTGGCTCTGGAGGCAGACTGCAGGGGCACCAGGAGGAGGTCTGTGATGTTCTTGAGGTGTGAAAGAAAAAAGCGCTCAAAAGATTTTATTACCACAGAAGTCAGAGCGGCTGATCTCCAATGGTAAAGTCCTGTGATCTTTGTTTTCTTGGGTATGGGGATGATGGTGGAGGTCTTATGGCATGTCTCCAGTTAGGTGTTAAAAATGTCTGTGAACACTGGAGACAGCTAATCGGCATGGTGCTTCAGGGTGGAAAGACTGCTGCTTTGCAGATTTCTGCCTCTTGAAAATCCTACAGTACAGTCGTTAGGCATTTCGCACCTCCTTGCTATACCTGTACTTAAGCCATGACCATACGGAGTAAACGCCGAAATTTGTGGTCGTATGGTTGTGTCGTCCCCACAGAACCAGGGCGGATTTTTCTCAAATCGGGCCTCCTCACGCATGTTTCTTCTCTGTTGTTACACTTACATGCATGCTCTATTTCGTCTTCGCTCTTTTTTTGTATTTGTGTGGTTGCATTACAGCGCCACCCACACGCCAGTTGTGTATAGTACAGCATTTCAGCAGTTTTGTGGGGACACAAACTTTTCTTCCATGTTAACAGAAAACTTTTTCAAAATGGCTCAGTTTCCATGTGGAAATGACCTTAGCCTCTTTATACCTGTTCTTGTCCCCACTCTAAAACGTCTCATCTTTCTGCAATTGTAGCTATCTGTGTTAAGCTGTGAACTAGGGTTTGTCATTTGTTGTAATGCACTGTGTTCTGTCCTCACAGAAGCTGTTTTATTTTAGCCACCTTAATGAAAGGGTCACCCAAAGCACGTGGATTTATTTAAGTTTACACTATATTTTGAATATTCTTATATTCTGAGCCTAATAACACCTGTCTATGCTGGTTTTAAGGAGAGCATAGATAAGGTTTCAGTTCAGATTCTCCTAGGAAAGAAGAACGAAAGTTCCATCTGATGGAAAGATGAAAATATCCTAAATATTACACTTACACAGATATACATTTTTTTAGTTTTGCTTTCTTAAAGGTGGCTAAAATACTTTTTGCTACATCAATATCTACAGTACTGTATTGCTCTGCTCCTTGTCGGTAGTACCAGCCACCTATTATAGTACTACACCTACACTTAACTCAGCAAGTCTAGTACATTTATTCTGATACAATATCAACATTATTATTACTTAAATGAAGAAATGGCTCAGTGTTAAATATGGAACATTCTTTGTAGAGAATCATGAGGTTTCATGAGGTACCTATAGTCTATAGTTCTACACTGAACGCTGTAATGAATACAACCTCCTGAGGGAAACTGAAACCAATAACTAGTTAAATATGGATCAGTAGAAACTTTGAGTGAAGATCTCCACGGACAAAACTAAATTAACAGGCTTTGTGGGGTTATTGAAAGGGCTGGCAATGAATATGTGCAGAACCATACGGTATGCATGTAGAGGGAGCGATAAAGGTTCACGCACACACACACACCACATCCATTAATATTACAATACCTTGTTTCATATATTCTCATTTTTAAATGGTCTTAATGTTTAATTGTCTGTAATCGTGCTGGCAAGTTTCATCTTTGCTTATCATGCCACAATGTAATTGTATCACTATCACTATAGCACGCAATACCACTGGATCCAACACCACCTTTTTCTAAGAGAAGGATCAGTTCACTTTCTGTATCGACTAGAGCTGCACTGAATGAACTGTAACAGCCTAGTTATTAAAATCAATAGCAATAACTACAATTCTTCAATTTCAGATTGGCTCTTGACTCAATCAATGGATATCAAATTACTCTGCCTCTAGAGCGCGTAATCCCCATCACAAAGAGCGGGGGTTAGGTCCTGAATATAGATCAGTGTAGAGCATGCAGAGCACCTCTCATAATGAGGGAGCTCATGGAGAAATTACACAACAAAAGTAGCTGCACTCTGCAGAAAACATGCAGGACAAATCTACAGAATACAGTCATACAATCAATAGTCATTCCTTTCCAAAATGGTTCATTTACACTGGTCTGATATGTGTAACACAGCTTGAGAGGAAGGTTTAGCTTGAGGTTTGCAAGACAGTGACATGGACAGTACAAGTAAATTATTTACACGTATGGAGTTTTGAAACTCTTAATTGGTTGGTTTATATGTTTTATTTTAAGGTGGGTTTGTCTTTTTTTGTTGGTTATTTTCCCCTTCATATTCTGTTTCTTCAGCATCTAATAGCTTGGTCACTGGTATGACAGCTGTGTTACTATTCATTGGGTCGAACATGATGCAGAAATTGAGATAACTGCCTCTGGGGGGAAAAGCAGGTAAACACGTACACTCATTTTCGGGGACATTTTAAAGGCACGATGAAATGAGGTAAACGGTACACACTATTTTAAATTAGACATGCAGAACACACCAGACTGCTGCAGGGGGTTATGGTGACAGATACTGTGGACTGGGTTGGAGGTCTGAGATCTTTAGTCTGGATTTCAGCTATCTTATGACAGTCTACCTCTTTCACTGCAATATGGTGCTAATTGTTATATAGCATCACAGTATGTTTACAGATTACAAACTCACAGTCTCAGTCAGGACTGTACTCAACAGCAGTGCTTCTGTTCCATGTCAGAGCGAGACAGCAAATCACATAATTTTAAGGGACAATGTAATGTGTTTTGACAATGTGTTTTTTTCTCACACATTTCTTGTATACAGTAGGTGGCTACAATGGGTCTCAGTGTATTTTGGCATTAAATTGACTGAAAGCCTTCTTTGACTTCTAATCCCTTTGTTTAAAAGCCAGGAAAACAAAATCTTCCTGTCTAATTACCAAAAAAACTTAACATAAATATTCTAAATCCTCGGCAAGAGAAACAGTGCAAAAACAAAGGATTTAGTTGAATTATTTATTTAAAAAAACATGAACGATGGAAAGGAAAAGAAAAACTTATTTTTCTGAAAAGGATTCATTCATTCATTCATGTAGTCATTCTGAACCTGCTTTGAATGGGAAGCCAAGGACAAACACAGTCTCGTTTTTGAGAACCCAAACTGCCTGATGTTTTTCTGGCTCTGGTTCTGACCGTCAATTTTTCTAAATCAGTTTACAAACCTTTGCTCATGACAAAGAAAAATTTACATCATTGACGTTACTCTGTCTTGTAATAGGCTACGACATTTTGTTGTCATGAATCCAGCATTAATCAGACTAGGTAAACCGATTGCATCATGAACTGTCAAATATTAGACGGAGTGAAGGACGGACTCAGAACTCCATGATGACTCAACATCTGCAGGATGTATGGTGTACAAAGATGTATGAAAGCTGACTGCTGCTGTATGGATGGTGTGCCATTTTTATTGCTGTACTTCCAATAGTCTGTGCAATTCAAGGGTGAAGAGGAGTAATTAGTTTCTGTATTGTTAAATCCTTTTGTTTCCTCAGAAACTTGGCCCTGGGAGCTTGATACAAACAATCCCACACACAGTAGGAGCCTTTTAGAGAATGGACAATATTTGAATGGGTTAGGATTCAGAAAATAAGTTTAATTTTAAGATTATTGTCAGTTATAAATCATTTATTTGGTTTCTTGAGGCAAAACTGTGTGTGTGTGTGTGTGTGTGTGCGCGCTCGCTTGTGTGTGTGTGTGTATATATGTGTGTGTGTTTGTGTGTCCACGCATGTGCCTTTAGATGCCCTTAGCGTCAGGTTGCTTGTAGATAAATGGCCTTATAAATAAATAAATTGATAAATTGACTTCAATTTAGAAAATGCTGCCCTACACTTTTCTCCCTACAAAACCCTGGGGCACCTGGAGGCAAATCCAGAACCGCTCTGCCAAAGGAAATGTATTACTGAGGGTCACAAGCTCCAGTTTAAGGGATTTACTGTACACTTGCACACACAAACACACAGAGCAGAGAGGCCCTTCTGCACTTGTCATGGCAAACCCTGTGATCTGTGTTGAGAACACACTGCTCATGCTGTCATTGTTGAGATACGGCAGTGACAGAGCGACTTATTGTGACGGCGGGTGACTGAAGGCTGGCCACAGGCAAATATGTCACAGCTAGTTTAGGCATCACATCACATCCTATACATGGTTTAGTGTGGCTTGTATGATTCAACTAAAGGTGGTTGTTGTTTACAAGCACAGGCATACTTGGCAGTGGCCCAGGCTTAAATGGATGAAAAGTAATAGGTTGAGATTTCGCCGTGACAGAGTCCATAAGCCAAACCTGTACTTAGACCTCGACAGACAGGAGGGAGCCTGCCGTGTGGCTGACTGCTCTTCGGAGACGCCACAAACTGGGTGTTCATACAGAGGGTTTTATTTTAAACGTATTCAGAAGCAGATAGCCACTTCCTCCTCAATCTGATGTCAGAGGGGAATAGTGTCTCCCACTGCCCAAATTTGAATCTCCTTAGAAAACAGAGACTCACACACACTGCATCACTTCACGAGACATCAAACATTGACAAAGTCCCTTTTTAGTGCTGCCTGTTGGCACAGTAACTCCAGGCTAACGAAGTCACACGCTGGCAGAATATTAATAACAGCAAGCCAATCACAGAGCTGCATGGGGGAAAGTTATTTGCATATGAGAGGTGAGGGAGTCCATCCAAAACACTGCCTTCATACATCTCCAGCATAGTGGGATGTGTATCTGTGTGCACGCCTGAGTCGACACTGGCAAAAATTCACTCTGTGACTCATTCCTAAAAGTGGTCTTTCTCGTTTTTTTTTTTTTTTTTTGGGGGGGGGGTTGGGCCAGTGAAATACAGTCGGAGAGGACCAACTTCACTTTCTTAAAATCAGTGCAAATTTTTCCAGTGGAGTACATAGGGCTGTTGAATCTTTTATGGCATATAGATGTAATTCCTCAGTTCTGCATGGCAAGCAGCAGCTTTGGGCTTAGTGTTGTGACCCAGTGTACAAGCTTTACTTCTGAATGTTTGAGCATTTAAACATGGCTCACCAGACTTTTAAAATCTGAATGAACAACACTTCACTCATGCCTGGGCTCTGTCCATTACACTGTGACCAATATCATCTGTGGTAACTATAATCAAGTTGGACTTTTAGACAGGGTGCAACACACACACATACATACAAACGAGTGTGTGATGGAAGACATTGGTCTTCAAACAAGAAGAGCTCTTTTCCAGAAATGCACTTTTTGCACATGGGGAAGTGAGGACAGGCACGTGTTCAACCTCACCAAATCAATCACAGTGCTAATGGGATACACAAATATAATTAACTGGGTTTGAGCATCCAGACGTGAAAACCAAAATAGATAAATACCACAACCTGTTGAAGACTAATTTCCTGAGGGGATTTATTTATTTATTTTCCACATAAGCGTTTGGCTCTGATTAATAGTGTTTACCATCATAATCACCGTTATCAGCGTTCCTTGCGTTGCTAACATTACTGAATACTTTTTTCAAACAAAGGGATTGTGCATGAGCAATATAGCCTATATTGTTATTTTTTTTCGTGAAAGCAATGAAACAATTGATAAGGATTGATAAGGAATTTTAGCACAAGAAACTGAATCGTTGTAGAAAATACTGTTCTTCATTGATGGACAGTTGTTCTGTGACAAGCATGCATTGACTGTCCAAAGTGCAACTGACTGCTGTTCATCTCATTAATCTGTATGTTTTACAGCTAAAGTGCAGACCCCCAGTGTAAGTGACACAGGGTTAGGATCTGACCCCATTCATTGTCCAATTGTGTCCCAACTACCAAACACCTACTGTGTTCTCAGTTGAGGGAAATCAATAAAATCCATTGAGCTGCATTGTTTCTGTTAAGAGCTGTTTGTCAGACAAGATCTGACTTCTGGGTGATGGATTTATAAAACCAAATGGTCAGCTGTTAGATTGTGTAAGGAAGATTAACATAACAACATGGAAGCACAACATGGGCTTTAATTGACAGATGCACCCATTTGCATTGCCAGACTTCCGTTATGTCTGACTTGCACTCAATACATTTCATTCAAGGCCTCTCAGATGTCCATATATAACACTGTTGAGTGAGTTGGTCTAGTGATGCATATGCAACAAGATGTTAATTTCACTAATTGGTCGAGAACTCACAGATACAACAACAAACACAATATTGGCATTGCTACCTTTAGCTCACAGTAACAGCTATCTGTTGGCTTAAAATTATTTTCCACTCTTTCCATGTATCTGCTTTATAGCATTGTAATAGTAAAATATATATGTTAATCCTGGCGGCACGGTGGTGTAGTGGTTAGCACTGTCGCCTCACAGCAAGAAGGTACCGGGTTCGAATCCTGGGCCCGGGGCCTTTCTGTGTGGAGTTTGCATGTTCTCCCCGTGTCTGCGTGGGTTCTCTCCGGGTACTCCGGCTTCCTCCCACCATCCAAAAACATGTATGGGGATTAGGTTAATTGGCTAATTTAAATTGTCCTTAGGTGTGAATGTGAGTGTGAGTGGTTGTTTGTCTCTAAGTGCCCTGCGATGAGGTTGAGGATGAGGATGACTTGTCCAGGCTGTACCTTGCCTTCTGCCCTAAGTCAGCTGGGATAGGCTCCAGTCCCCCCGCGAACCTATGAGGATAAGCGGTAGATAATGGATGGATATGTTAATCCTGAATGGGTTAATGGCATTTACATGTATAAAAATACACAAGGTTTTTATGCAAATGTGAAACTGTGTCAGTCACTGTGGGTGTAAAAAGAAAGAAAGAAAATAATCTGTCTCCAACAGGAAAGTCAACACAGGAGGAAAAAAAAAAAAAACTTTGCACATATCAGTGTGTGAATGTGTCAGCCAATTTAACAGTGTTAACAATGTATGCATTGTGTGTAGAACAAATTTGTTCCCACTAACCCAAAACGATTTGGCCCTTAAGTGAAATTTGTAGTTTGTGTGTAAAAAATAAACTCACCTTATTTAATGTGTAATTACCATGTCTTTAAATTAGATCTCATTCTGCACCAGGATGTTTAGGGTCACAGGTCACACTGTGGACAGCTCCTAGTGCTGAAATGTGTAATAAATATGATGACAAGGCCAGAGAAAAAGTATTTTATATGTAGGTGGTCATTACGTATGAATAAAACTAGCTCAAAATTACACTCCTCAAAAACTGGTATTTTTTTTCTGTACAAAAATGAAAAACGAAAACCTCACAGTTGAATAACAAATTCAATTTAAAGCCAATTTGATATGATATTGTGACAGATTATTTTCAATTTAGTCAGACAGCAACCTGGCACTAGCACATGTGAGATTAACACTTTTTCTTTCCGTATTGATATTGTTTTTAAAGGGATATGATGGATTTATTTAGTCCATGTTGTACCTGTAGCCTCTTACAGGAGACCTAATGAATCAGAGATCACATTTGATCAAACTTCTTGACTAATTGCAGACTCTAATTATGCAGGTGCTCAGCAGCATGGATGATCCTTATGTTACAGTGGTAGTTGTAGCGTCAGCAGCTGGCAGTGGTATTATGAGTCCTATGAGTAATTGACTTAAGCGAGACCCTCACAGCTTAATAGCGTGTGTGTTTGACCCGTGGCCACAGGGTCATCTAGCCACGCCTGTCACCAGCCTTCACACTCACCTTTCTTCGTACCAGAAGGAACTTGATGATTCAACTTCCTACACTGCCACATCTGGCGCCCTCGCTCGAACCACACCCATCTTTGAACCCTGCCTTCACTTTGATCTCAACTACACTCCTGTGAAGTTCTGCATTTTGCACAGTTGTAACACAAAATCTGTCAAAATGTATAAATACCCGTCAGAGATTTTACTACAGTAGCTGTCGTGATTCCCACAAGGTGAGAATGGGTGATTAATGTATGTTGATCTTCCCGCTTTCTCCAGCGTGGTCCCTCTTCGAATGATATCGGATCACTGAGTGAGTTCAGCCCACAGTGAGGCAATAGGTATATCCTGGTGTGAGTCAACTCTCCTCAGACTGTGGGTCGATGGTGCTGAATGAGCCAGGAGGGCTAATAAATCACCTCCTGCCATCCTAAAATGGCAGGGTTGTGATTGGGGAGGGAAGGGAGCCATGAGCGAGGGTTAATGAATACAGGCCACATTGATCTGCTTCCACCAGCCTCTCTCTCTCTCTCTCTCACTCTCTCTCTCTCTTTCCATCCACTCCTCTATTCTCAGGCCAAATGCTGCTCCAGCACTTTGCTGACCTGTCACACTAAGCACAGGCTGAGTGGCGAGGGATCCACAGGGACCAGATCAAGCAGTTGCTAAGGCGAGGTAATGGCTAATGCTAGCAGCTAATTAGATCCGTCAGTTCTAACTACAGAACGAGGTAAAGCTGCATTGGTGAAACAATCACTAACAGTAACTAAGCAACAGATGTTGTTTTACCTGCCCTTCAGCTGAATGGCTGCAAGAGCACTATTAGCATTCGCTGGAGAGGGTGGTCGTAATGTGACAGAGGTAGTGCTAGCTTCAGCAGCTGGCAGTAGCACTATTAGTCTCTGCCTATGGGAGTCTTGACCCGTATGGCTCAATCGAATATGTGACCACAGGGTCAGCTCGCTAACGCCGGTCTCCAGCTTTTGACCCTCGCTCACTTCACCAGGAACAGCTGCTACCAGTCATCACGTTGTTTTGCAACTCAGTAGTCAGCAGGATGAGTGTCAGAAAGTTAAAGTAGAATGTGCACATTATGGGACATCTACTGTAAAAGCACCATAAACACCAGGTAACGTAGGTTGAACTCTCAGAGATGGTGACAGACAGCCCACACAGGCTAATTGGGTCAATCCTACACACATTTATCAGCATGTAGATTCCACTTCCTGCAGCATTCAATTTCCTCTCTAACCCTGAGGCAGCTTTGTAGGGCACCATGTCACTCACTCAGTATTGACCTGGCCCATTGTTGTCTAACTGTATCCAACACCATGTTGGTTTTAGAATAGAATAGAATAGTTTTTTTATTCATCCCCCCTTGGGGGGAAATTCACCTGCCACAGCAGCATAGACAAAATCACAGACACATTGCAGTAGTTGGCCCACAGATGTTTAGCACCAGCCCCCTCCGTCCCAGTGTGGTATTGACCCATACCCTCAAAATACTGTGACCACCATCAACCTGTCTTTTTTTCAATTTTTGGCTCTTTTGGACCATATTATATAATGCATGTTATGGCCAAAAGATCCCTTCTCTTTTCCAGGAAAGTAGACACAACCTGCCTGTCTGCCTGGCAGAGTATCAGAGTGACTTTTAAGTGTGACAGCTGTTGCAATGGGGCTGAGGTTTTGGGCCAAACTCAGTGTCCCGTATCAATGACTTGATCTGCTTAATCCACACATTCAGACCACATAATAACAGGTCCTCAAGGAGAATATTCCCAGGAGTGAATGAACAGTACAGGGCATAGTTCCACATTTGATCTGATTAAGTCCAGTCAACCATGTACTGAAGGTAACAAAGGCACTGGAGTGGTTGAAATATGTTGGTATTATTTTCTGTGCTGTTGGTTGCTCTCTTTGGTAATAGTTAGAGTGATGCCTTTTAACCACAAATAAAGGTTGTCCATCTGTTCAGCTATTAATATTTTGAGATTCTGTAATTTATCTTTTTGCCATTAAGATATTTAGAATTGAGATTTTTGCAGCCTATTATTTTTAGCATTTTGAGGGGTCAGTGTAGCTGCAATATTTATTGCATTTAAAGTACAGAAGATGTACCACAGGATAGCAGGTTGTGATCAGCTTTTACAATGAATTTTACTGAATTCATAATTGACTCATGCTTAAATGAAAACAGCATACAACATGTAGTTTTCTATAAATGAAAGCAGCAGACCGGTCCATGTGCTTGTGAAGCTGTAGACAATTAACAGAATAATGACAATGTCACGTTTGTGTATCCTTGATGAAAGAGAGAGGAAGCAAGCACTCCGGTTCACCAGATGATCAGTGGGGAATAAAGTCACAGGTCACTGATATGCCTGATATGATAACTGTTTTCATTTGTAATTTCATTTGAAAGACCCAAACACAGAAATTAGCTGAACAGATAACCCACGAAGCTCATAATTTACGACATGTTTTAAAGATTTATTCATGTTGTGAAATTGACACAGTGTAACACAAGGTGCTATATCATACTACAGAGTAATTCCATAAAATTGGTAATGATTTACCACACACTATATATTCATTTTCATGTGGCAATAAATCTTCACTGGGAACCTCATGCCATACATTCAAAGGCAGAAGAGGACCATAGTAGCTGGTATTTCTTAATATGCACTGATGTAAACACAGAAAAGAAAGAGAAGTGAAGGGAGTGCGACAGCCATAGAGACAGTGGGAGGAACTGTCATATATTCAGTGTGCTAACTGACCTTTCCATGCTCATGCCCCCTGTAATAGCATTACCACAGCAGCTACAACCATGGCCATCAATTATCTGACCAACCCTGCCTGCACCACCTTAACTAATAGTTATAGCGCCTTCACTCGTCCCTCACCCCCCCACCACCATGTTCTTCCACTCTTATTCTTTCTTCCTGTCCTCACCCTAAAGCACCATATCTAATTGGAATAGAATAGGTACATGAGCTGTAATTGGCAGGCTTTTGAAATGCTCCCCTTGTCTACCTGGGACGTCACCTCTCCAAATACAAATGTTAGCGAGGTTTTTTTTCCCATTCATTCTTGTTCTTCATCTGTTATTTCAACCATCTCAAAGTCATTCTTTGATGCATAAAAGAACCTGTGAGAGATATGTTTTCACTCATTCCCTTTGTCACTCACACAATGATTGGTCGTTCTCTAAAATAGTGTAGGTCAATGAAGGTCAGCCTGCATTCTTCTTTAATTCAAAGGCATAATTTCACCACCAGCATGTGCAGAGGTTGTTTTCATTTATTCCAAATGGTGGTTTTGCCAATGGCATCAGTCCTGGTCATTCATTTCACTTCTCATTATTTTGTGCTGATAAAAAAATGAATAATCACTTTAAAATAATCTTAATTATTGCAAATCATCCCATTTGCAATTTGAAATAAATGTGTGCACACTATTATCATGGATGTATGCACAGCAAAGCATTACTTTAAACTTTGCATGATACAATGAGGAAGCACATTAGGACTCCAAAGCACTCTCTCAGTCAGTTTGATCTGCTGATGATTTCCTACGTTGCTTCACTTTTTTGACTAGTAACAGATTGGTGATGAAGACAGTAGGGTTAAAATGAATGCTCTTCACTACTTTATTTGGAAACATCCAGAAGATAATATGAAGCACAATCATTTATTTAATGTGATATTTTATTCATATTCATATATGTTAACAAGGGATCACAGACAGTAAGTGCATTCATCTTCATGCTCTATTTCTGTAAACTGCATCTTCCATCCATTTAAATTAGCTTCAGTATCACTTCATCCTTTTTATGGTCCAATGTGTTGACATGGAGCATGAATTTCTCAATACCATCTTAAGTGGAATGCAAAATTCCAGTCATGTTGTATTCTTTTCATAAATTGGAATTAAAATGGGAATTGGCAGCGGCACATTTGTTAGTGTCTGCATGTTATTTTTTCTTGTTTCTATAGACCATAACCCCAATGACAAATATATATGTGACTGGTGAGGGGAGGAGGAGAAGAGGGAGACAATGTGGTCATTAACCAAAGGTAGAAAGGGAGACACCCTCTCCTGCATTCAAATGATGCTTAATCCAACACTATTCACACTCCTCTCATCCCTCCTACTCCTCATCCTTCTCTTTCTCTGCCATTTCACTGAGGAAGCTACTATGCAGCGTGTTCCCTCATCTGTCTCCCTCATCCTTCTTCTTCTATCTCGATTCATCTCATTCCTCTCTTCCTTCTATAGACTCCTTTCCCCTATTTCACCAAGGACGTGGATATATCTTCTCCTACCCGGCCCCCATCTCTCTCCCCCACTCTCGCTCGGTAAGTCCCTTTTCCTCTATCTCTCTGTCTTTCTCTCTCATCTTTCTAAGAGATAACTGTGTGCAAGCTCTTTCATCTCTCTCCTCCCTTAAGAGAAGACTGCCCAGCAGACACAGAGAAGCAGAGTCAGCATTTCAGTCCTCTATGATGTCACGGACCCCCCGACCCAACCTCCTCACCTCCAAAACACACACACACCCTGAATAAATCCTTGACAAAATAAGAAAAGCACACGCAACAAACACCTGTGTGTGTTTGTGGTAATAATGCATGAGGGAAGCACTCACCAAACTGCGCCTTACAAGAGGTGAGGAATAGCAGCATGCTGCATCTCCACTGGGGAAAAAACAGGCGCACTGCTGCGCTTACGAGACAGAGAGTCAGAACATAAGACATACTCTGGAGTTGGAGTAGATAGTCTGACCTCTTGTCTCGGTATGATACATTGGAATGAGAGTCTTTCCATTTTAACGATAGGTTGGGCGAGACAGCAACAGAGAGGGGAAGATCAGCACAGGTGAAGTGATGTAGAGAGTGAAGAAAGACAGAACACGTGAGTAACAGAGACAAAAAGAGAGAGAGTAAGAGAGAAGAAGACAGTTACAGTGAGGGGTTGGAGAAGGAGGGATACGGGAGGAGGGGAGGTTGAATTTGTTAATACACAGGAACACTGCATCAAACCAATGCACTGCTCTGAGGCTGGCTGAGCAGCTGAGAGGAGTGCGTCAGCAGTACATTCACGTTCCCACTGAAGGACAAAGGGAGGGGGCAGAGCGAGCATCTTAGCTGCCTGCAACACCGACATGGAGGGGGGAATAGAGAAAAGAGAGAGATTGGAGAATAAACAAGAAGAGATGTGGATTAGAATGCTGCTCCTGCTGTTTCTGTGACGGTGGGCTGCCTGAGCGCTCGCGTGCCGCCTCCTCTCCATCTCTCTCTCTCTCCTTCATGCACTCTTTCTTGCTCTTGATCTGTCAGTGGTTCTCTCTCTCCTTCTCCCTCTCAATCTCGCTCTTTCTGTTTCTCTTTCCCTCTCTCTCTCTCTCTCTCTCTCTCTCTCTCTGTTCTACTCCGGCTACTGCAGTAGTCCACCAGCCAGCCGCAAGTCTGACAGCCACACACATGGCTAACTGCCACAACTTACTACCTCAGACCTGGAGAAAAAATTAAGAAATAAGCAAACAGAGGAACACTGCGGGAGACAGCCCAGAGGACAAACAGCGAGTGGAGAGAAGAATCCTCAGTACCTTTCTGTGTTTTTGGATACAGATACGGAGTCCACTTCCACGCACATCCACTCAGCGTCACCCTCTCTCTTTTCTCTCATTGCAGAAGAGGACAGGAGTGCGCTCTCTCTCTACTGACAGCCTTTTGCGAAGCTCCAACAGTGCAGCGCATCCCCTTCTCCACCCCCCACCCAGTGCCACCATCTCTCCCACCACCCCCAACCCCCCTCCCCCCAGGAGGAATAGACGGATTACTGCTAACTGTGCACACGGCAGCCTGCAGCTGCTCTGACTAGGGCCAGCCCAATGTTGGGAGGAAGCAAAAGGAACACAGAGGAGGAGAGGAGAGGGGGATGACTGTGTCGGGAGTTCTTTAGTCTTTTTCTGTCCCTCAGTCTCTGTCACAACAGGGCTAATCAACGACCGACTAGCCCTTGGCAAAGTCACAGCGAGGGAGGTCTCTCCACCAAACGGGCAACCAGCCGACGAGCCAACACATGTATCAGGAGCCGACAGAACTGAGGATTTTTATTTATTTCAGTTGGTCACTTCTTCTCTCCTCTTCTGTCGTGTTTAACTGCGTTATGGATCATTGTGATTTATCCACAGAGGAGCTGCATGTTGGATTCTGCAGCTTGGCAGGGGGGCAGTTAGTAGGGGCAGAAGGGATCCAGGCACCTGCCAAGCCCACACGGCCTCACCTTTGCCTGTGAGTGCTTTTCATGCTGCTTTCTGTTTTTAATACCAGGAGCCATTTTGTACCCTTGGCTAATAGAAGGCCACCTCACTTTTCCAGAGAGGGAAACCAAGAAAACATCAATCTGATGTCTTTCCATGGAAGGAAATTATAAATGAACACGATGCATGACTGTTGCTTTTAACATACAATCCAAACAGAGGCAAAAAGGAGCACTTCCAAACTAATGAGGTACGTCACTGATACTGTTATTCAACCCTTTTCTTACATTGCTGCACTGCTTTTCCTCTGCTGCTTCTCTTGTATTAATCTCTCTCACTGTCTCCCTCTCTGTCCCTCTTTTTTCCCCTTCTCTCTCTTACACACACATCAATTTTGATTTAGCATCTTCCTGCATTGTCGATGGAACTTCGGAGCCTTGATTTGCTCCAGCCAGGCTAGGGTGGTCTGTCCTCTGGTGTGTGCCGTCTCCCCCCACCATGCAGAATAATGAGCCCTCCACACCATGAGTCCTCTGGGCCAGGTTAGTGTGCAGCCTACCTGGAACGCAGCCCTGCTCGCCGTGCTCTCCCTCATGGTGCCTGCTCTCAGTATGTGCCAGTCCACGGGCCCTGTGCTGG
Source organism: Synanceia verrucosa (assembly GCA_029721515.1). Taxonomy (NCBI): domain Eukaryota; kingdom Metazoa; phylum Chordata; class Actinopteri; order Perciformes; family Synanceiidae; genus Synanceia; species Synanceia verrucosa. The sequence goes on from CM056556.1 coordinate 9,305,602, forward strand.
GCTCGGCTAAGCCACAGAACTGCCCAGGTGTGTGCTCCTGCACTAACCAGCTCAGCAAGGTGGTGTGTACCCGCCGAGGCCTGGTTAGGGTTCCCCCGAACATCCCAGCCAACACCAGGTACCTGAACCTGATGGAGAACAGCATAGAGACCATACAGGCAGACACTTTCAGGCACCTACATCACCTGGAGGTACTGCAGTTGGGCAGAAATGCTATCAGACAGATTGAAGTGGGGGCCTTCAATGGTCTGACCAGCCTCAATACTCTGGAGCTGTTTGACAACAGACTGACTGTCATACCCAGTGGAGCTTTTGAGTACCTGTCGAAGTTAAGAGAGTTGTGGCTTCGGAACAATCCCATTGAGAGCATCCCCTCTTATGCCTTCAACCGTGTCCCCTCCCTCATGAGACTGGACTTGGGAGAACTGAGGAAGTTGGAGTACATCTCCGATGGGGCATTTGAGGGACTTCAAAACCTCAAGTATCTCAACTTGGGGATGTGCAACCTGAGGGAGTTTCCTCACCTTTCACCTCTGGTGGGACTGGAGGAGCTAGAAATATCAGAAAATATTTTCCCTGAACTGAAGCCCGTGGCCTTCCACGGTCTTAAGAATCTACGTAAACTGTGGATTATGAACTCCGCCATCACTAACATTGAAAGGAATGCATTTGATGACATCACAGCCTTGGTGGAGCTGAATTTAGCCCATAATAACCTGTCATCCCTCCCCCATAACCTCTTCACTCCTCTACAGTACCTGGTGGAGCTACACCTTCACCACAACCCTTGGCGATGTGACTGTGATGTAGTGTGGCTCTCCTGGTGGCTCAGAGAATACATTCCTACAAACTCCACATGCTGTGGACGCTGCCACACCCCAATCCACATGAGAGGACGATACCTGGTGGAAGTTGATCAGACCACCTTTCAGTGTTCAGCACCATTCATTCTCGATGCTCCCAGAGATCTGAACATCTCGGCAGCAAGGGTGGCAGAACTTAAGTGCCGCACAGCTGCCATGAGCTCAGTCCGATGGCTTCTACCCAATGGGACTGTATTGACCCATGGCTCAGCTCATCCGCGGATATCTGTCCTTAACGACGGGACACTCAACTTCTCCAACGTGCTCCCATCAGACACAGGGGTCTACACCTGCATGGTGAGCAACATGGCGGGAAACTCCAATGCCTCAGCCTACCTAAACGTCAGCAATGCTGAACTCAACACGTCTAATCTGTCCTATTTTACCACCGTAACAGTGGAAATTTTGGAGCCCACAGTGGAGGAGACCCCAAAACCCAAGCCTACTGTCCCTGCCTCACCCTCTGTCTTTCAGCCCGTCTTCATCTCCACACCTACTGTGTTGTTCCAAAACACTCAGACTCCAAGGCAGGTCTCAATCACCACTGCCAGAGTCCCTAGCAGGCCAGCCGCCAGCCTGGATGAGGTGATGAAAACAACCAAAATCATCATTGGCTGTTTTGTTGCTGTAACCTTGCTGGCAGCTGCCATGTTGATAGCATTCTATAAGTTGCGTAAGCGGCACCAACAGAGGAGCACGGTGGCAGCAGCCAGGACCATAGAAATCATACAGATGGAGGAAGAAGTTCCTCCCGTTCCACCACCCACCTCTGGATCTAGTGGCTCTGATGACACAGGATTGGTGCTGCCTACTTTAGTGGAACACAACAGCAACACCTTTAAGCCTGGGTACGTGTCCTCCTCCTCATCCCGCCAAGGGGGCTATGGAGCCCACTGGACCCACAACAACTCTCTTCATCGCTCAGTCAGACAACATCACAGCCACATCAGCACCATCGCTGATCCTTACGTCATTAAGAGTACTCACGGCAAGGAGAAGGTTCAAGAGACCCAAATCTGACTAATGCTCCCTCTGGATCTATCTCTGACTCTGCCCCAACCTCTCCTCTCCACCTGTCTGCTCACCAGTCCATGCAATAGAATGCACAAAGAACAAAACGGTAACTTTCTTTTGTACAGATGTGCAAAACAGAGACAGTTTTTTGTTTCTTGTACATGCCTATACATAAGTATATACATATGAAAAAATACAAATATATATATATATATATAAATATAAATATAAATATATATACATATATATATATATATATATATATATATATATATATATATATATATATATGAAACTACCATCAGGCAGTGGTGAGACATGCAGATTATATCAGAAAAGAAAGTCATTTGAAACTATTTTCTAATAACTGGTGTCTTCTATTTAAAAAAAAGTCAGATATTGAATTTCTTTTGTGATTAATAATAGAGGGTGGTAACGTCTACTGTAGGAAAAGAGGCATTTAGTTTGTTTTTTGACCATATTTAGGATGCAGTAAAAAAAAAAAACTCTTCATACAGGCACCAGTTTCTAAATACAACCCCAAATGTAAGCTCCAGTTTTTACTGTGCCAATTATTATATGCAATAAAATGGTATTAAAATGGACTTAGGAACACAATAAGACACACAAGCAAAATCTAGGTGGATAGAAACATTTGTCCAAGGATAGCAGCGTAATGGCACAGATAGAATGTGCCGTTCAGTAGCTATCAGCCGAATGCTTTTGGACTGCAGTGAATTTCTGCAGCTAAGGTTTAACCCTCTGTTCGCTGGAGCTAAGCTGTATTTATTTGACAGTGCCAGTGCTTCTTAGTTGTAGCGTATCTAAACATGTTTATTTAGTGTGCACATGATTCCCCACTGGTTTAACTGGCAAAGATGAAGTGCAGGCTAATAACAGTTGTTGCAAATACTTTGTTCTGTTATCAGTTGCATTTTTTGTTATTTCTTTTCCGTTTTGACATGCTTCTTAATGCTTGTGTAGTGTTTAGGGCTAATTTAATAATGCAGTTGCCTGACTTGTCTCTGCAAGGGCTCATTCTGATGCTAATTTTTTCAAAAGAACAGACATGTGGTGCAGTGAGGGCTTTGCTGACCGTTCTGCTTTTGGAGAGGAAAGAAAAAGAGGATTGAAGTGAAACAAATGAATGTCTGATACTGGGGCTTTTCCATGGACTACATTGAAACATGACTTTCTTTTTGTTTTTCTTTAACAGTTTATTTTTAGCAACACTATTTTTATGGAGAGACAAAGGAGGCTATGAAAAATAAAAAACCTTTGGTTTGTATTTCTCTAATCAGAAACACTTTCATTTGATGTTTTTTTCTTCTCTGAATATATTTCCATTTCTGTGTAAGTTGTTTAATCGTAAAGGCTGGAGGCATTATTGTAGTATCGTATCCTACCCCAAACCCTCCATCTTACGGTCCTATGCATTTACTTAGTGTCTGCATGAATGGGTCTTTAAGTAACTGGTGTACAATGCTGCATTATACCCCACAGTGGGGCTCTATGCAGGTTCAGATAGGCTGTTGGTCTTTGATGCCTCAGCTTAGTTCTTAACATTGATTTCTCAGTGACTGTGAAGGGGAAAAAATACATGTATCCCACAGTTCCACAGTTTGTGGGTTTCTTTTCCTTACATGTGCACCTGTAGGTTGGAGTTCCCATCCATTTATCAAGTGAAAAAATATAAATATATATTGTGTTTTTAATAAAAAAGAAAACGGTTGTGGGTAGCTCACCATGATATGAGGTTCAACACAAGCTTACTTCAGCAAAACAAGCACCTCCAGAATCCAATCTAAATATATCACCTAACAGTGGAAAGCAGACAGATTTTTGTTATCTATTTTTTGCAGATGCTGTATGTGTCTGTGCATTTCCGAACAATCTGAATTATCTTGACGTCATGCAGCTGAAAGGCCAGCTCTCATAAATAAGTGTGCTGAGTCTCTGTGGTGGCTGAACCGCCTTACCTATGACCTTATGTGGTTGTCCTTCATACAACCACTCACCACTCCTTCTGTTTTTGTACAGGTTTAGACAAATGCTATTCAACCCTGCAGGTTACTGGTCATTTAATAGGTTTATGTTGCAATACAAAAGTGCCTCCGCTGAGGCTATTTAGGGATAAAGAGGAAATTACAGTATGATCCCTGTGATAATTATGGAGCATGGTGAGTTGACAGGAACACCAAGGCTTCATTTAAAACCTCCAGGCTGGACTTCCTGTACCATCCTGTTAATAATGTGCTGTGAGGCACTGACTGGCATTTACTATCTGTACATGTGCACATTTTCATTCTTGACATTCACAATAAGATGACTGCATTACAGTAGATACTGTAGCAAAACAAAACAGCGACAGAAATTATGTAACAGTCTGGGATATAGGTTGAGTAGGAGTTCTTTTCTCAGGAGTTGGTTTTAATTTTTTTAAATATATGTATTGTTTACAATTATAAAAGGATGTGCTGTTACAATGTGTAAACAAATTAAGGCGTATAACATATTGCAGGCATAAAGGAAACTCCTCTAATTATCTTTTCATTTTGGAGGTTTCCTCCCTCTTAAATGGATGGATGGAGATGTGTTAGTGTTTTCTGGCAGCACACCTGGCAGTGTGTGAGTACAGGTGGGCCTCAACAAGCAGATGGAACTCCTATGTCAAGTATTACTTCATTTTCTCCTAAATGTGAACGCAATACACGGTTGAATATCTAGTCGCCGCCAGACTGTGATGGCTTTGCTTTGACAAAACAGAGTGTTCTTGGTTGTTACAGTATGTGTGGGTTGCAAAAGAGGAGACTCTTATTATTTCCCCAGCACAGCATGACTCTGGCCGTGCTAGTGCCTTCACAAGTGGCTATTGGCTGTTTGTAAAGCGTTTAATGTGCCTGATAATCAGCCGCATACAAGAACACTCGCAACTACTTCTTTTTTTTCTTCCTCCTCCTCCTCTTCAATGTTATAATCAAAAGACGAGGCAGGGCCTGGTACAATAATGCTATCAGCTGTTCAGTCGATTGAGGTTTGCTGCACCAGTGTCGAGGGTGAAGAGGCACAGGGCTTGACTGAGATGGCCATTGTGTTAACCGCTGAAAACAAGGGCCCAGACAATAGTTCTTCCCTGACAACATCAGCAGGGTTAATATGAATCTGTTCTCTGGGGTGGCTGCCGTCTTATCTCCGGCAGCTGAGTCAGTCATATGCTTTGAATTTGGCTGTATGTTGCCTTGTTGCAAATGAGCTGTGAAGATGTCTTGTCATAACTGTTGCCATCTCCCTTCCTCTGTCCCCTCCCTTTTATCACTCGGTCTGATTGACTTAAACTCATTGCCTAAAACCCCTTCAGTACAGCAGCCTCTTATTCCCCTCCATTCTGTCTTCTTCCTTGAGTTATCTTTTTGGCGCAGCCACATATTTGCATAGTCTTTTGGAGCATGCTCACTAATGCCCACCTGTTTTTTTTCCCCATTGCATTGATTTTCAGCCAGTGGGTTACTGATAAAGCTTCAGCCAAAGATGTGATGGATCTTTTTGAAGTAAGCAGTGTGTCAGAGGCTCATGCTGCTATCCTTATTGGCAGGGGATGGAGGAGGGAAAAACAATGGTGAAGCTGCCACTATATAGCGTGTCTCACTCCAGCTAGATAGGATCTGCAGAGAGACAACAGGAAAAGGGTTGGGATAAGGCTCTACGGCTGGCGTTCTATGAGGTTAAGGTTTTGTTGGGAAGTCCTTAAGCCTCAAGATCCATATCTGTTAATGAAGTTCCCAAGCAGTAAGAGGTGTTGGTCCGGTGGCAGGTCACAGCAATTCTGTCACAACTTCTCCACTGACTGATACCTTTTTGAACCCACAAAGGGATTGTAAGAAATGATCCATGATCCTCAGAGAAGTGAAAAATGGCCAGGACTCAATTCTCATCCCTCTCTCAACACTTGATTAGTCAGTCTACGCCTGACCACTTTCCTTTTACAATACTGCCATTTTGGCTGAGCTGAGTCATACCTAAATGTCTAAAAACTTAAAGTTGACTAAGAATTTAAATTTTTATAACAAGAATTAGGAGAATTTTAACTGTGCAAGCAAAATATGCATTAAGTTGTTCTGTGTTTACAAGAATAACAGGATGTGACCGTGCAGAAAAAAAAGTTTATTTAAAGACATTAATAAGAAAGCTTCAAAGCAATTTGTGTTTTGCACATTATTCAAGTAGACTGACCTTTGGTTTAGGGTTGAGGTAAAATTGGAGAGAAGAGGTGACAGCTCGTCCCACACACACACATCAACATACGTACACCCAAAATCTACAAAAAGTCTGCAGAAATAATTACCATTCCTGTCTAGTTTGCTGTTCAGTCGTCTGTGTTTCTGTTATATTGCAGGCTAATTGAAATTAGAGAACAAACAAAGACAATTCACGTGGTTCCTCTGTGGAACATTCCTTTGAATTACTTCAGCAAAATATGGTAGGAAGGAGAAACAGACAAAGGTTTTGTGAATCACTGCTCAGATACATGATGGGGCTTGTTTCTTATCTGTCAACATGGCCGGGTGCACCAGGTGAGTGACCTTCTTCTCCAAAAAAGATTATGCAGCCACAATATTATTCCTTTGAGAGTATGAACAGATTCTAGCTGATGCTTAGTTTCTGGAGAAGGTGGGACTGACCTCACTTTACTGTAATAACGAAGGACGTTCACTCTGAAGTGCTCACCTCAGCCCAAACAAAAACATGTAAAGCCAAAACAATATAACACTAATTTTTTAGTGTATTGCACAATATGACAGTGCAATTATGCTGCTTTAAAGCAGACAGTCTTATGCTAGTGTACAGTACATGTCAGTGTCATTGTAATGTAGGCCAGTTTGCTCTTTTTGGACCAGTGCAGCGCTGGATAAGGGGTGGCAGCTGGTGGAGGTCTCTTTCTCTGTCATTCAGTATCTGTGTGTGTGTTTGTGTGTGTGGAAGAGTGTCCTCCATCGCAGTGACAGCAACTGTTCTGTTATTTTAACCTCTCCCACTCACTGCTGGGGAGGTTAAAGCAGAACGCATGCAGGAACACACGCCAAGAGGCAAACAACAACAAAACGGAAGAAATAATTAAAAAAGAAAAAAAATGAATGCACAATGAAGGACAGGCTACACTAGACACTGCAGAAATGTATTTTTAATTTATAGCGATTATCATATCCCTGTGCAGAGGGCTCACACAAGAACAGAAACACTTTTACAAGTCAGTGCTAAAGCTGTAATAAATTGTGCTTTGTGAAGTACAGAGAACCCTGAAAAACCCTGAAAGTCATACATGAACACACCATTATCTGATATTTAGAATCATTCTGGTTGTTCCATCCATCCATCCATTATCTACCGCTTATCCTCATGGGGTGGTGGAGGGGCTGGATCCTATCCCAGTTGTCTTAGGGCAAAAGGTAGGGTACACCCTGGACAAGTCGCCACCTCATCGCAGGGCACATAGAGACAGACAACCATTCACACTCACATTCACACCTATGGTCAATTTAAATTAGCCAATTAACCTAATCCCCATGCATGTTTTTGGATGGTGGGAGGAAGCCAAACCCCTGCACATCTGTACAAAAGAAACATGCAAACCCCAGACAGAAAGGCCCCGGGCCGGGAATCGAACCCGGTACCTTCTTGCTGTGAGGTGACAGTGCTCACCACGGCACCACCGTGCCACCCTCTGGTTGTTTTATTAGGCAAATTTCTGCATTTGGCATCGTCATGATCTGACGAACGTAGAACTACACAGTGGTAAGTTTTGTATCCATGAAATGTAATACATTGGATTGTGGGATTGTTTGCAGAAACTGGTAGATTTATTATGCAAACTACTTTTTTGTTGGATTTGAATTAGACACAGATAAAATGGGGCATAGTATTTGTTTTTGGAAAAAATGGATGTCAGGTGTTTTTGTGGACAATCACAGTTTAAAACAGCAAAATCAAGATTATTATTCAAATAAATGTCTGCTAGAAGGTAACACCATGGTCGCTGAGTCTATGGACATTTTCCAGAAAAAGAATACTGTATTGCAGCTTTTCTCCACTGTATACACACACACACACAAATAACTATGGACACAATTCTGAACACTTTAAGCTCATAAATATTTTTTAATTATATTATACACTTTAGAAGTATTCAGTATGTTCAATGGCATATAGTCAGCGGTTTGCTGCTGTATTGGACTTGATATTGTGTTTAGCCCCTGCATTTTCCACTGTTGTCTTCAGCCAGTCAGCCAACTACTCTACTCTTTACTGTGTAAATGCAAAGACAGCATATCTGCAAACATCACAAACATATCGCACGCTATCATTCATGTACCTGGCACCGGTCTCCTTCCCTCAGTGTGGAAAAGGGGTGACTCACCATCAACCAACCCAGACATTTTGAGGGAGTGTGTGTGAGAGAGAGATAGAGAATTCAGTGAAATTTTAAACAGTACATAGGAACTGTGAGCAGCATCAAGCCAATGAGCCATTAAAACAATTTCTGTTTGAGCTCATACTTCGTAGTTTCATCAACAGACATGCTGTCGATTCTCCACAGTGGCAGTTTTGGCAGTTGTATAGATTCATCTGTTTTTTTTTCCTTTAAACTTGACTTCCGTCTCTTTCCTCTTTCATTCAATTGACCCTGCCAATAACATCCAAGGCCTCACGGTTGCTATGGTTCCCCTGGATTCCATTGCAATGGTGATTGGCTGCTGAGGAAATTGTGGTAGACATGGAGCTGTGTGAATAAGGAGCTTACTGTGACCCTGACAGAATGTACTGTATTCATATTTACTTTGAGGACCTTGGTTAGACAGCCACTCCAAATACAGCTCAATGAGCCTATTCACTGACTGGTATGTGTTGAGTTCATGGTGTGGAGGGTAGATTAGAGTTATGTGAAAAAGGAAAAACATAATCATTTATACTGTTTCACTTAAAGCAGAGATGCAATGACGATGACAAGACTTCATTTGAGGAAGCATTTCATCAAGTTTAACATGATTCACAACCTGCTACTTTATTTAAAGGGAAAATCCACAAAATGCAGCTTTACTGTTTTATAAATGTAGCAGTACCCCTTCATATCTGCGTTTATTGTATCCATATGGTGAAAAGTGTTGTGTTTGCAGTTGAGTGGCTATGCATAGATTACATGAAAGTCATTTCCAGAACATTTTAATTTGCTCATGTTGTGCCTCAGATGAAACGTGAATATTTTTCTGTAGACTACAGAGGAAAATGAAGACAACATTTATCGTACAACACACTGAAATTTTGCAGAATATGTTCAGGTTAATTTTAATAAATTATGTGTAAGTTATCATTGATTTTGTGAAAAATCTAACTACCAGTATTTAATAATAGTTGGACGGCAATTATCTGACCTTGAGTTGAGACTTTCTGTCATAACCCATGGACTTCTTCAGCAAATTAATCAATACAGTTTTGTTTTGTGACTTCATATTGTTTATTTAAACAAAAATCAAGTGGTTTGTATGACGAATAAAATGCCATAAGACATGAAGAATAATGTTAAGAAAGAGGTTAAGAAACAGACAAGCTTTGAAAGAAAACACATGTCACTAAATAAATACTGACTGTAGATTAATTGAAGGAAGAAACTGGAGCATTTAAGTTGTTTCTACAAGTCCCACAAAAACTGACAATGCTAAAAGTTTTATTCTACTCAACCATAAACAAACTGGCCCGTAGAGAGGTATTGTGAAGGCAAGTCAAGCTCTTTTTTTGAACAAATTTTGCATCCTTTAGTAAAGATGAAAACTTTAACAGCACAGTCCAGTTTCACCCACATCTCTGTGACTTTTTCATGCTCTTCCTGTGTTTGTGTTTCCTCAGAGTGCTTCAGTTTTCTTTCCATGTGAGCTGCACTTTACAAATTACTTGCAAGTGTGAATGTGAGTGATAATGTGTTTGTGTGTGTGAGAGGCAGTTAGCCCTTCGTCTGGCAACCACTTCAAGGTGTTTCAGCACCGTCAGCCAATGCATGCTGGGAAAAGCTTGAGCACCCTCCACCACAAATTCAGGGACAGATTTATTTCAGATGCATTGGTCAGTCATCCCCTATCATCTACTTTCGAAATAGACAATTCGTTTAAAATGTTCTCCCATTCCCACATCCCTACATCTGGCCAATCACTGCAGTGGAGGGTAAATCACATTTACTGCCTCTAAATCAGAGATTGCATTCTTAACAAAGAACAGAGAAAAAAAACAATCATGGTGAAGTCTCTAGTGAATATAACGTAAAAACTTGCCCTAAAGAAGGTTATTTACACCAATAACCAACAGCGAACAATCTAGCTGGTGAGATGTACACCACTACAAAAAATCCTCAAAACCCTACTCTTCATTGTCAACATGGAGAAAGATACTAAAGCAAAGAATGCTTGGCGTAATTTGGCTTCTTCTGTCCAAGGTCATTCATCAACAGAAGTACTGTTAATTTTCATCTCTTTTCCTCAGGCCTCCTGTATTAATATCAGATAAATACAAATCACTTTCTACATCACTTCACTGCGGTAGAAATCTAAATGGTGTGTTGCAAAAGGTTAATTGAAAGCATCTAGATAGTAAATATCATCCACCATCTTTTATCAGGAAAAAAAGCTAATAATTAACTAATGACCACCAATACCTGCACTATAATGCCTTGTGTGGTTAACTTAGAACAAACTAAATTTCCATATCATTGAGTTCATCAGTATAATGACACTGTCATGCACCGCTCACTGCTCCGAACTGCAGTGAAATACACACATTCATTTATTTGGATCAATTGTACTTTGCCTTTTGGCCTCTCTGTGTGAAGTTATTGTTGATGAAAAATAAAAACCCCAGCAGACATTTCACAATTAAAGTCTCCCAGATAAGGGATTATAACCACTGAGCCACTGAGAGCATTTTAATGTCAAACAGATGCGCTCAGTGATGAGTTTGCATTAACAACAAAGAAGAGCAACAAGAAATTAGCACAATGGGAGCAGATGTGAGAACATTCAGGCCTCTAACTAGAAATATGAAATACAGGCCTGTCTTTAATACTAACCTTCAGTTGTGGACCATTTGAGGGAGTCTGTTTATTAAATAACAATGATCAAATGCAATGTGTTTTGCTTTTTTTTGGCACAGCAGATAGACTCACTAACAATGACTTTAACCTGATGATTTCTTCATGTGTAGGAAATCAACATTGCTTCTATAATGCTAACAATTTTTTGAACATAACAGGACTTATTTAAAGAATATACAGTATAGCCTGTGGTCTAAAGTGAATGGTACAAATGCATTTGGGACTCTTTGTTCTTGGTCAATATTTTGTTGTCCAGCTAGTCCAGACTCAATTTGCTCACCAAATCAGCATTTAATCTGGGAAAAGTAAGGTGCAAAGAAGTTTTTTTCAGTCTCTTAATTATTCATTGGTGTGTTTTTGATGTAACATTAATTCAAAGTGGGATTCTTGATCTTCACCTCAAAGCTCTGTCCCATCCATGACTCCATTTGACTGCATTAGAGCAAACATGCCATTATATTATAATTAACATTAAACAGGACAAACATCCAACCCATAAGTGAAGTATCTGCAACAGATGTGAGCGTTGAAATGCCAGTAGACGCCCCGCTAACTGTGGACTCACTGATCTTAGCACTTTTTAATGGCAAATATTTGTTTGCTGGCTCAATCTAAGTGTGTTTTCATGTTTGTAAGTTGGACACAACTTAGCAAGCAGGAAAATTAACGCTATTCAGTTACAGTGGTTAGCAGAGCTGTTGTCCTATTAATTTTGACGCACTTCTCTAAGAAAACATGATTGACAGCATTGTTTGACCTGCATTCCCACAATTTTTAAGACAGAATAGAGCATGAAAATAGCTAAATCTTGCCTTTGTTAAGGCACTTTTGATGCTTTCAGTAGTTTTGTTCAGTGCAGCTGCATCTCTGACCTTCTCCAAACTATTTCAATAAAGCAGCTAGCTGATTACTCACCCATCATGCTTCAGAGAATTTCTATTGTCCATCTGACAGCTGTTGGTTTTGATGTGCTGCCTTGACAACAGATCATATGTGAATGGTTTGATGTTCAGAATGTGATGCAACATTCTGAGTATTCTGAGTTTCTGAGTATAGAGCGACTGTCTGTGCAGGTTTATGGTTCAGAACAGGTCAGTCTCATCTTTTTGTCATTTTTTTTTACAGGCAAACAGTAGCAACATATTCGTCACATAAACAGAGCAGCCCACAATCCTGACAGTAGGTATGGCAACGGAGCAACCAGCATTGTGCAGTGCACACACACAAACATTTGGCTAAGCTTCTGATGTTAGTCATTGTTACACGGTGCAGTAATTGCCCACCACCCTAGAAATAAAACCCATTTGGTTAATTTTCGAGTGTCAGCGCACCCTTTCATCAAATACAAAAACCTTGAATATGTGAAATAGCAGGTGTGTCATGAAGGACACTACAGTATTAAACTGACAGTATCTCAGCACAGAGTGGCAGGACTCAGATCTAACACAGACTGAGAGTTAACAGACAGGACGGTGGTAGCGGATTTGGTGTCGAAGCGAAAAGCAAAAACAGCTATTTGGTGATATTTTGAATTTGAACCCAGTGCTAAAGGGAACCATAACATTAATGAGGAAATCTATGGACTGAAACAGAGGCCACACCCTCAGCCATCCAACGTTAATTAAAGTAAGCACTCTACAGAGTGAGCATCATGTGCAGTATAAAAACACCTGAGTTGTCACAAGTTTATAAACCGATGGAAAAATTCTCTCGCCAGGGTATCCCTAGTGTTGCCTCAATCACACAGTCAGTCAGGGAATGAAAGCATAACAGATGGCAATTATGCACATTGTGTAAGTGACTACATGCATGAGCCCGATTTTGTGCGCGGCATAGAAAAAGTATGAATGAGGTTAGAAGTCTTATTGTAGGTTTTATACTGTATACGTGAAAATAATGTGTTCTGAGGAGGCTTATTTATCTCAATACACAGAAGATTAGCCTCCAAATCGTTCTCACAAATTCAAACTATCGGCTCGGAAATAAACTGCTGGTAAACATGGGGGGGCATAAATGTGTTTTTATTCCAACACTAATTCTGTTGTGTTTGAATTACGCAGACCATTAGCACCAGCAAATGTGCTCCAGGCCCGTGTGTGTGTGGGTGTGTGTAGGTGTGTGTGGATATGCTTAGAAATGACTAAGTTGGAAACAAGAGTGTTCAATGGCGTGTCAGTGGTATTAATGGGGAGATGAGAAGATGCAGTTGTTTCGCTTTCTGCCTGTGCTGCACATTCACTACCTTATCACTTCCAAACACTCTGGTTCGACTCTGTCAACTCAAATGGGCTAATTGCATTGGTCTTTCCCTCCCTCTCTCCCTCTTCTACCCACACACAACGACCACTGGCTCTCTCTGTTCTCTCCATGCCTCGCTCTGTCTCTGTCTCACAGGTTCTAAATGCCTTTCTTTAATTTGGATTCAAAGAATTGCACCTTGTCCTAATTGCCTGTGCAGCTGAGTCATACCCTTCACTTCAAGCTGTTTTCTTTTAGCAACTCTCTCTCAGCATAGCTCACCTCCTTTAAATCCATTTGCTAGTCTTCTGTAACTACCTCTGCTGTTGGTCGATCATCTATGACTGTATATCTATTAAATATGTTTTTTTTATCCCTTGTCTTCTCCTCGCCTCTCCCTCTCTCTGAATATCCTTCTTGGCCTCTCAGCAAGTAAGGAGGGATTATACCGTGACAAAGAGCCATGGTGCAGTAGAGGGGGATTTGGGGACGCCAGGCTCTCTGTCATCTCAGGACTCACTCATATGCCTCTGCGCTTCATTATTGTCCCACTGACGCATCTGTCTAACACAGGGCAGGGAGCTAGTGAGAATTAAGGGAGGGACGATGTGTGTGTGTGTGTGTGGGCGGCTAGGTACCGGTTTAATTGACAGCCTCTTGAGTTTTCTTTGACAGTCCATAGAGGAAAGTTTGCAAAAAAAGAACTTATTGGATTATACAATATTAAATGGCATCAGTTTAAATGGAGGAAATACTGTGTACTAATGTGCTCTACTGTAAGTCCCATGATCAAATAAAATGTCTCTGGGTGGTAACCTCTCAGTAAATCACATTAACCATACACGTCACTGCTGGCTACATACAGTACTAGCACACACTTCAGGAAGCAGGAATCATCACTCTTAAATAAATAAAATAATGGTAAAATGAGAGGTAGAGATCGATACAGGCTGCTGAGAAACAACAGAGAGGGAGACTCATTAAGTCATGTTTGTAGCTTTCAGTCAATATTTTTTAAGAAAGCACAGTATGTTATGATAATAATATAGATGCTACACAGAAAACAAGCTAAATGTCTCCTTTTAAACGTCAGTGGTGATTTGAGAAAAAAAATCGATGATCGTTAGGAATGTTGTTTTTGTCCCACTTTTTTATTTTAGGTCTCACCCTGATGTATCTTAAGCTGCCAAACGCTGCTGTGTTTAAAGCACTATGTCTTTACCATCCATAATAGAGTTATTATGTAAATTGATCTGTGCTAATGAATGAAATAATATAGAAAACAATGGCAATTGCAAAACAAACTACAGATATCAAAGAGTAGCTTAAAGATAGTGAGTTGTGTTACCATTATGTGTAAATACTACTGTATATCACATAGCTTGGAGTTAAATCGACATCTTGCACAGGGGGTGCTGTAGCTGATATTGAAATGAGTAAAACAATCCTTTCAAAAGTAAAAGGCAAGAGCCTTCATACATATGACCTACCCAGAGTTGGTGACTATGAACATCTGAAGAGAAAGGCCAATTTCACAAAGATATCCTCGGACTAACCTTGCTCTAATCGAAAGTGTTTGTTTTTTTTCTGGAATTCAACAAATAGTTTATTTAACTGTGACACTTCAGCTAATTAAAGAGCTTAACGATTTAAAAAAACTTCCCAAAGTGTAAAATTTTAACCCAGACCTTTAGCGGATCTGAGAATCTGCAGCTTCGTTACCCTTTAACACATACAGTGTTGTCATTGATACCATTGCACATGCACACTTTGGATTACCATAATTACTCTGAAAAAAAATCGAATGGTTTCTGAAAGCATAGTTTCCCTTTTACAGTGCAGTGTGAATTTCTCCGCAGCTGAATTTCTCTGATCCGTATGGCTTGTGAAAACACCCTGAAAACTCCTCCCTCTCTCATTGCTCACTCCACAACAATGTTCTTTCCCAATATTTTGTTGAGTTGGGGAAGAGCTACATTTTTTTCTGCTCACAAGCTACAGGGAGCAGGTCAGGTGGATGGTGGCAGGACTTTTACACTGAAGACTGGCTTTTTGCATCCTGAATCTTTCCTTGTGGTTAGGTTTTGTAAGATGTTTGTTGATTTCTAGACTTTTAACAATAAAATGGAGACTGACCACAAGGGAGGATTTAGATTACAAGGTACCATTATTTTTTTTTTTTTGTAATTTCCTTAGCTTTCCTCTGCCTCTATCTATATGATGAGATGGGATGGTGCAAAAGGAGTCAGCCTTATTTCAACATCATTATTTGAAATCATTAATCTGTCACTAAACACACACATAAACATAAACAAATAGAATTCCTAAACCTTTGTAGCTGAGCTGGCGTCTTTAACAGTGAAGCGTACAGTACACCACAGAGGCTAACTCTGGTGGTTGATCTGACCAGGTCTCTCTGGAGAGACACTGACTTGGGTCTGTTCAAATTAGACAAGAAATCAGGCCAACGGCATCACTTCAGAGACCGTTATAAAATTATACAGTATACCCAGCAGCCTGTGTCATCATTAGATACTGTAAATGGGCTTGAGGAATGTTCACAATAGCAACTTATCGCATGACGACTGCCGAGCTGTAAACAGCAGCCTGTGTGGACAGACAGAGAAAAGACTTGCTTGAGTGATGGCGAATTTTTAGTAAACAAAAGTGATATTTGTGTGTGTATACCTGTATGTGTGTATCTGTAGGTTGGTAGGTGCGTCGAAAGTAAAGAACTATGGCTGTAAAGCACTGGCTTAAGTAATAAATTAATTGCAAAAATTAAATAGTTAATCACACTTCATCTCATTTTTTTTCATTTGACTCTTATAGCGCTATTGTTTTGCATTTCACAACGGTTTATAAGATCATATTAACAATGTAATTAAGTAATGAATGAAGTAATTAAGTAATATTTTAATCCTGCAAATTATTAGTTTCATGTCTTAACTGAGCCATTAAGGAGTTTTTAGAATTAAATGATTCAGAAGTGTATTGCTGCAAGTAACAGTGCATGGAAGCGACAAAATAGAAATCTGCATTTTTTAAAAAAATTAAAATTATGCTTTGGCCATCTAATCTCAATGAACACGTTGACACTTACAGTGTTAAGTAGTTAAGTAAAGCACATATTTAATCTAGAGGCTCATCTTAAAGAGGATAATTTTAAGGTGTATACTTGTATTTGGGGATGCTTTATTTTTCTGAAGCACTCCTGCCCCAAGTCTGCTGTAGTCAGCTCTGCTCTAACTTGCTTTGTTTGAGGGTGGGTTAAACCAGCTGCTAGACACTGTTCATCTGGAAGTGCTGGTGATTTGTTTCATTTGCCCATACCAGTAATCTGCACCCAACACTGCTCAATTTTAGGAGCTTTCTGACACTTTTTACTTACTTTGTGACATCAATATGACATGGAACAAAAGGCACAACTTCAAGAGAGACGTTTCAGGCAGTTCAGTAGCAGTGTTTTTGTAAGGGAGAGTAATAGATTTAGCCTTAGACTTAAGGCTTTGTGACATTACATGCAATAAAACTGTATAACACACTAATGGAAAGGGGGAAGCATTATAGGTCCTCTTATGGTCTGTAATTACACATAATTATCCAGTAGTGATGTTTGATATAAATTCTCGAACTTTGTAACCGAACAGACAATCTCACTAGGTAGGCATTAACCTAAAAGACGTTAACACAATTAGGAACGTGTGTGCTGATGTATGGAGCCAAAACACACTCAAGGTATCAGACATCTGCTTGCCTGATTTGAGTGAATGAATTATAACCTTGACCACACACACACACACACACACACACGCACACACACACACACACAGTCAGGCTCACCCCCTCTTTGTTTAACTGTATGAGTCTTTGCTCAGACACTGAATGAATCACATGCCAACACAATCCTGAAAAGAGCATTCTAGTAAACTCTGTGTGTGTGTGTGTGTGTGTGTGTGTTTTGGGCATAAGGAGGGTGCTGGTGTGGGTGGGGTTGGGATTGGGAAGCTTTCTTATAAGCAGGTTAGGACTCCCAGTGGCATCAATCCTGCTACAAACTGCTTTGATCAGTTTGTAGTCTCAATCCAATTTAAGAGCTCGCCTCGAGCAAGAGTGTGTATGTGTGTAATTTTGTTTATAAACTGTAAACTGGTGTTCTGGTGTTTGGCCCATGGCTGTTTTTTACACACACACACGCACATGCACACACTCATTCACTTTGCAGTCTTTGCTGTGAGGAATGAAGCGTCATTGATATTCTAAGTTGCTGCTTGCCTCATTCAGGAAATAAAGAAGAGCTCATGACACACAGCCAGCCCTTTGTACTCTGTCTGTCTGTCTGTTCATCCATTCGTCTGTCTGTCCGTCAAACACACCCAATATTTGCGCAACTAACACAAAATTCACCTACTTATTCTGAATCGGTTACGATGTTCAATATTTATTGTTCTAAAACTGCTGCTGATCAGATTAGCATTTTACCCCTCCTAAGAACACAGTATAAAATATTCAGCTTCTGCGAGGAAGAGTCATGGGAGCCCTGAGAGTGTTTATTCATGTAGCACCCTGGGAGAGCTCGCAGGAGCACGTTGGAGGGAACACTTTACAGTGCACAGCAGAGCTCATCAGCTGAATATATTACTGTGCTCCTGAAGGCAATGCTGTTCATTTTGGACTCCTACAGACTGAACACTGCTGATCAGCAGGACACACACACACACACACACACACACACACACACTGATTCTCTCTCATTTTGCACCCACCCACAACTCAACCTCTCTTCCTCCGAGCTGCCCTTTCTTCCATCTCGTTCCCCTGCCCTTAATGGGAGGAGGAGAGGATGTTAATAGGCAAGAAAAGGTCAAGGACAGACACTCATGTGCTGCTTAGGCCACAAACCACCTTAGGAGAAAGACGACAGTTGCTAACAGGAGCCAGGAGCCGCACAGACTTTATCAGGTATGTACACGCAAAAAAAGTGTGGCAGGTACATGATTAGTCAGCATGGATGAGAGTGGAGCCGGAATGTTTTAACTGGTGCAAACATCTTTGTGAAGTAACTGTGCATCGCTTTGCCTCTTTAATAAAAAAGTGCTGACACATGTCTGAGTTTCCTGATCCAGTAATCAAAGCACACACCCAACTTATTAGAGACAGCTTAGAGCACCTCTTATCTTATCACGCCTGCAGTTTTCCCTTCTTCTCTCTGATTTTCGCTCCTCTTTGTCTGGCCGTGTGATCATGTAAGCAGAAAGAAAAAGAAGCAAGGGAGGCAAACTTTACACCACATGTAGACAACCTTGCTAACAAGGCTCATGTATCTCAATCACCACAAACAATATCAATCTCAGTTTAAAATATGCAAAGCAACACTGCTCACAATAACAACGCCAGGGGCCACGCGCAATGACTGGCATTTGCTGACAAATAGACTTAATTTAGATGCAATTCTTTTTCTCTTGTTATTAATTTACCTCTTACCGACTTACACACACATGCACGCACACATTCTTGTTCACTATTTTTGAAAATGATAAGGTTTGGGCTCTGACTGACAGGCGACCGAGCCTCCCTGCTTCCTCTCCCCCTCTGTTCCGTTCTGTCTCTCCTCTCTCCTCTTCTGTTTCTCATTTTCTGAGCTTCCCTCTGCTCTCATTCTGCCCGTCAGCATTATAAAGCCCAATACAATGTACACACACACACACACACACACACACACACACACACGGAGGAAGGAGGCATTAGGAGGAGTGGAGGCCTTGAGTCTTAGCTGACACAACGTCTCTAAGCTACTGTAACTGAAACATTTTTTTAGATTATCTGCTTCATAATAGGGAACTTGGACATCACTGTGGATTTACTGCTGACAGGACAGACGAAGACAATCAGTTATTCAGACAGTATATTCCAAATGTTTGACAAAAGTTGCATTTGTAACTGACAAAAGACTCGTGGAGTCTCATGGAGATAGGGTGACATTTGAGGAGACCTTACACCTGATAAACCGACAATTTATATGTTTTAATTCACAATGTGTGTCATAATAAACCATTGGTTAGAACCAGTTGAACAAAACTTTGCTCTAACATAGGCTGACTGTCAAAATATGAAATTAACCAGGAAACCTGGGGTGTAAGTGTTCACATGTTAATTGTGGTTAGATTAAAGTCAAAGCGTAACAGTCGTGTGTAATTTTGTTACTTCAACATGTCTTTACTTACAGCTTCCTGCTTCCTGCCACTGTAGTCATGGAAAAGAATGACAATAACAAGCTTCTGAATAATTTGTTTTATTTTTTACTCCCAAACTGCTCAGTTGAGACATCAAACGTAATATATACCTGTAAAACAGAATTGAAAGTTTGAGCTACCACCTATGAACTAAGCATACTAGTGCAGCTAATCAGATGGATGCTAACAGGCACAGCAAAGTCAACATTATGGAAAACTGGTATAAGAGACAAACTCCGGTTGGCTTGTTATGAGTTACAATAATTGTACATACAATCATTGTTAATATGATCTTAAAAACTGTTGTGAAATGCAAAATACAGAATACAACACACATAATTCACACAGCAAGAAAAAAAGTGATTAATTGTAATAAAAAAAAGCATTGAATATTTTTCACACGTCAAGCTGAGAATATGTAATTCAATTTGACTATGATTAAAACCTGTGAGGAAAGATGACTTATTTTTGACAGGGTCTGAGACAAACAGGCTTGTGTGAATGTAGTTTGCCAAGTCAACAGTAAATGGGCCAAAGCCTGCGAGGCCAGTTCAGACAGACAACTGGAATTGCTCTGCTCCACTCACAGGTACTCGACTAGTAATAAGGCAGTCTGTTAAACCTGACATTAACTGCTCTCTCTTTTAATCTGCCTACCTATGCTGCTGCACCAGTGCCCAGTTTGCATACCCTGTTTCTACTTTCTGCTGCACCTGATAGTCATAATGCAAAAGTCCTTTGTCCATCTGAGCATCTGCTTGTAACCTCTGGTGTCAAACACCAACACTGTACATTCTGTATTCACACAATACACTATTGGTATGGGATTAACATGGGGAAATAAATCAGTATGACTAAAGTGAGGATAATTGTGTGCAGTGATTATGCATATTGAGAATTGAGAATAGAAGATCAATATGTTTAGGGTTTTACCTTTCTTTTAATATGATGCAAGATCTTTTAAACACAAAAATGGGTATAAAACATGCATGGATGGAAAAATTGCTTCAGAGAATTTGTACATTTCCACACATTTGGTACAACAACTATGGTGAAAGTGTTTGCTGCCGACCAGAGCAACAAGACAAAATCACAGGTACAGTCATACATTCCTGTTGTGTTTGTTATTTTACTGTATTTGTCTTTTAAATTGTGTTGATTGTTGACTGCATCCCTGCTGTTTGTCATCATCACCCCCCCCCCATTATTGTAAGCTTACTTCCCATTAATATGAGCTCATGCTGTTGATCCAAGAGTGCTCAAAATCATTTATACAGGAAGTGCCCATCTTCATAGAATTGCACTTTATAGATGTCTTAGCCAGGAGCATCAGGAGTTATTTCATCAAATTATTGAAATCAATAATTATGTCTGAGTGGCCTCTGTAGTGTATTTTGGGCTTCATCTAGATATTCCAAATAGTCCATGCCCCGTCACCAACCGTATTAAGCAGAAGTTTCACCTGCCTCCTTGAAGGGTTCATTTCAGCTTCAATTTAGTCCTTCAGTAGTTCTAATCTTCTCTATGGCAAGCAATTTATTTTAATCTATAATAGGCTGAATCTATGACTTTTTTAAAGATAATTTTAAACAAGATAAGCAGATTAGTCTGGGACTAAGTTTCAGTCTTGTCTGTGACACCAGCTCTTATTCTTGTTATTATTTCAAGTTGATTTGTGTCCCGTTGCCATGTGGATATTCTGCAAATGTTAATGATTTAAACAGCGGAAGGTGTGAAGAAATATGACTGCTCTTGTGTGCTGCTCAATAAACAGATTTATCTGGTGTATTTGTCAGGTTTCCTCTGGCTTAGCTCTTGTGTCATAGCACATTTTCCGCTGCAGCTGCACACTGAAAAGAGAACATCAAGTGTTACTCTTGGAGGTCCTCTCAATGATTTCCAAGTGACTTGTTGATGTTAACCAGCAAACAGCTCCATCCACAGTGAAACCCTCCCACACACCAACCAGAGTTGCTCAATGTGTGTTTCATGTCTTCAGGTGAAGGAGAGACGCTGACGCAGAGTTTGGAGAACTGTGTGTATCGTGATGAGTGCTGCTGTGTATGCCGTCACTCCAAGTTCAGGCTTGTGCTGCTGTTTTTCTGCTGCACTGCAGAGGCCTGCACCGCCTCTTGCTCACAACTTTAGACTGGTTTCCCCGGCAACCAGGGTGTCTGCACATGGAGACCAACCAACTTCCCCAGATGAGAGCTTTTGTCAGTACAGTCACGATCACTAGGAAAGAGGGAGCGGGAGAGAGAGATGGGAGAGCACAAAGTAACTCTTACCCATATATCACTTATATCTCGGCAAGGCATAAATTGAAATTTGTCCAAACAAATGGCCAAACCCTCCTAAGTTATAGTAGTGTAGTATCTCTCTTTTGCACACATAACCCAAGTTATACTAGGACTACTTATTTGGCCCTCAAGCTGCTACAGTGAGCTGGATGTCAAGTTTAACTCACAGGATAACACACAGCACGGTCTATAAATAATCTGTCAGCTATAGTCTGAGCTGACTGCAGCTGCGTCATTGTGTAAAAATAGGTGAAACTTCAAGAAGAAAAACAGCGCTAACGAGAACGAGAGGTGAGGAACACTTGCTGTTGTTTTTGTATTTTTGTATTTTTTATTGGAAAATTCCATTCATTATTTTATAATAATAATAATAATAATAAATACATAAATAAAATAATAATAATAAAAATAATAATAAACAGTTTTAAACATCATATTAAAAACCTTTAATCTGCGTTAATGCTCACAGCCCTAATACAGGCAGCTTTTGTTGAGTGCAGTGTTATTTGAAACCAACATCGCTGAGTTCGTATAATTATATAAAATGCCTCACACTCTAAAATAATTACCACAGTTATCATTCTGTCAGCCTACTTGACAAAGAAGAAAAGTGAGGAAGATATAGCAAGCAATAAAGCCTGACTTTTATAATTATGTCAAAGTACGTCAAAAAACGACCATTAGTAGTGCTGGCATATTTTTGTGATAGAGCAACTTTGAATGATGCATAGGAGAATTTTTCTGGAACCAACAAGGAACAGCTTGGAACTATGATTGCTGGCAATGTCAATAAAATCCTACAATCACCTTGTCTTTTCTCTCTTCTCCATTAGAATGAAAGCTAAATCTGTAAACTGCAATTAGGTGATACACCAGAATCCTAAAATATATGAATGAGTCATTTAATCACTTTATTTTTTTTTTACTTTTAATATTTAGATACCAAACCATGTTTTGAGACAATAAAACGTTTTAAAAAATTTTGCAAAGTATTTTAACCACTGTTTCAAGTCCTCCTGTCATTAATTGACTAATGAAGCTCCAGCTCAGTCAGAGAGACTCTTCTTTCTACATTGTTGGCATCATCATCATCTTGCTGCTGTCTCTTTTATAATAAATCTCTTTCTCTGCCTTTAGCATGTCCTGCACCTCCCCATCGCCACCTGTCTGTCATCAGCTTCATTTTTTCATTAGCCCACCCAGGTCCACCTCCCTTCCTGTCTGCCCTGTCATGGTTGGACTGTTGGACCCATGTGTGAGTGAGTGTTTATTGTTGCTGTGGATAGGTTTACACTGTAATTAATGGAAAGTCTAGCGCGTCTCATACTGACACACAAGGTTGCACTGTGCCTTTGTATCATGTGCTAATGTCTGTGACAAAGCTTCAGTATTTGATGCCTTGGAAATGAGAAAGGATTAGGACTCCTTGGGGCCAAAGACTTTCTGTCAAGACTTAATTTATAATGTCATCTGTTATAATAAACAATTCTTTTCACCTGTTTCTGGAGATTGAACTGCAGTCATTGATTTTTGCTCCATCACCTCTGTCGTTTTACCCTGATGTCACACACTAAGATTTGTATTAATGTTCTAGTGGCTTTAATAAACACCTGATGGTTATTCCTAGCCTCACACTTCTTTGTGTGCCACCTGCGCTATAAATTCAGCTGCTTGGTTAGAAGAACATAGGCAAACATAATCATTCAAATCATCAATTTATCTGTGCCAGAGTTAAGTGAGTGCATTTTGGCTGTTTGGTTGAATTTTTTTTTTTTTATCAAAGAGGATGCTGTTCTGCAGTTTTCAAAGGACACAAAGGACACCAATATATTATTTTCCCAGTGATCTGCAATTACACAGAAAACCTCCTCACATGTACCTCCTCTACATTTTTGTATTTGTTTGACTGTTTTCTCGTTTTGAATCTGCGAAGTGATGAGAAAACTGCTACAATAATCCTGTGCCTTTAT
This sequence comes from Synanceia verrucosa, assembly GCA_029721515.1. Classification (NCBI taxonomy): domain Eukaryota; kingdom Metazoa; phylum Chordata; class Actinopteri; order Perciformes; family Synanceiidae; genus Synanceia; species Synanceia verrucosa. The sequence continues at coordinate 9,329,350 of CM056556.1, forward strand.
TTCTCTTGTATTACTCTTGTATCATTCTAGATATATGATTCAACAGACTCTAAGGCTTGGCTGCAATTTTGCTTTTCTGCTTCATTCTAAACTCTCTCTCTCTCTCTCTCTCTCTCTCTCTCTCTCTCTCTGTCTCCTCTCTGTCCCACCACCCACTCTCACTTCTCAATAATGTTTTGTGGCCCCAGCTGACCTCTCCTCTTATGAATAATAATGTGTTTTCCACCACACACATTGGTCATCAACATCCAGTCAGTGGTTGCTTGATGAAGACGGGGCAGCCTGCTCTCCCTTTAATACAGTAGTAATATGATTATTATCATAACACTGTGGCAACAAGGGGCTGATCGCTGTATTTGTATTCATATTGTACTTGATCATTTGGTGGCTTAACAGCACATCCATGTTTGTAGGCTAGTCATTACTGCCACTCACACACTCATAACTCCTCATTACTGCTAACAAGGACATGAGAACCCCTGAGACACACACACATACACACACACACACACACACACACACACACACACACACAGGTACATGTCCAACACGAGAGGGCTGTTTTTGTTATTGCATTGTGGAATGGTTGTGTGTGTGTGTATCGGTGTGTTTGTTTGTTCTCAGAACAACTCATCTTTGCTGTTGTGATGTCCTGTCTGGACCGCTAACTTAGCGCCTGTCCTACAGGCTACTTTTGTCAGGTCAAACATAACAAGGTTAAACGTATCCTTACATAATTGTGTAAATCCCAGCCACTCAGTCAAAGTGTCCTCTGGTCTCTGATCTATAAATGCAGCCTTAGCCACATTGTCCTCCTTAGCTAAGATAGGCACTATCTTGAATTGTGACACAGAAACAGAGGCACGTGGACATGATCAGGCAGACACACAAGTAGATAAAGATCACCTCTGTGACACGACCTCTGCCAATGACACACACACACACACACACACACACACACACACACTTTCTCAACCACAAACACTAAAAGCTGCAGACGGTGTTTACAGCCGTATCAGGTCAATAGGCTTTTGAGTTTGTGCACATACACACTTGAAAGAGCAGGCAGAGTGAAGGACATATAGATACAGCCTCAAACCAGGTTTCTAGGTACAGATGAGTCTTAAATGTAGTTGCTCTGATCATGTTGGCTTTTTAGCTCTCTAAAAAAATCTCTGCATGCACTAATGTAAATCAATGGTGAAGACATCCTTAACATTCTTAGTATCTGAAGCAATTTTTTAGCTTTTACTTGTTAAAGAATTATCTGTTTGAGCACAGAAAGCAAACAGTCTTTGATGAGCTATGTGACTACACTATTTGCAAACAAAGAAAGGTAAGAAAAGATGGGATGATTATAATAATGCAAGCCATTTAGAGGATGCTTTAATCTGAACCATTTTAAAATAAAATGAGATTTATTTTTAGGTGGCTCCATTTTCTTTGGTTGCAAGTCTTGACGCCATGGTCTGAGAGCTGTCATTCTCAACTGGTAGGTTGCAACAGCGAAATGTAACTAAGTACATTTACTCAAGTACTGTACTATATTGTGTCTGTGTAAAATGTGAGGTACTTGCACTTTACTTGAGCATTGTCTTTTCATGCCACTTTATACTTATAGCACAACATTTCTGTGGGAAATTTCTACATATATTAATGATTTTTATCTCACTCTATGTATTTGACAGCTATACTGAAATATATAAGAGCACAATAGTCACAAGGGCCATTTTTCTGTATTGAGTAATACTTCAAGGACATTTTCTAGATAATACTGCTTAGTATAGTAGTATACATCATACTTACTTTTTTACTACAGACACACGTAACATAAAAATCAAAATTAATCAAAATTTCACTGCAGCTGGCTAACAAGCTCATCTTCCCTTTGACATTTGATGTCAAATCATGTGTCAAAAGTCAGTTTGTGATGATCCAGCTCTCCCAGTCAGAGGACCATGCTTGGGAACAGAAAGGAGAGCAGGACACATTGCTTGAGTGCCATCAGCGTAATAATTTGTCAAAGTGTTTTTTTTGAGAATGAAACAAGAATGGAACAAGATAAAAACTATTTGAGCTATTCAGTGTTTTCAGAAACATAGTACAAGTATTCTGTGGGTCTTGAAATATGACTCAAAATGGCAAAAAGACACATGCTGTTTTATAAAACGACTGGCACGCAATGAGTTAAGGAGGAAGCGTGACATGTTGAAGGGGCTTCCAGAAAGTGGAAACAGGGGCAGGCCATCTTACAACAGTGTTTTGTGCTTGGCAGTTCCTCTTGTTGCCATGGCCATCATCCTTGCTACCCTCATCGAACATCAGGTTCGTCTGCAGGGGCAGACATCATTCAGCCAGATGTGGGTTGGAAGCCATAGCAGGAGGCACAGCCAAATACAGGATCCTGTGCCTCTCTGTGCCCCTCATTGATGCCATATGATTTCATTGTACTAGTGTCCGGGGAGGAGACGGGAGGGGGTCTTACTGTGAGGCGAAGATGATTCCACAGCTGTGCTGAATCCAGCTCCAGCCTCTGGCACCAGTGAATAGAGTCCAAGATAAAGGCACCGAACAATCCATCCAGGGAGAGCAGGGCATCCACCAAATCCCTCCTATCCTGACATTTTAGGGCCAGTTGTTCATTATGTCAGAGTTACTGAAGAAGGAATGAGGTCATGACTGCTCTTTTCATGGAGACATTGTTGGGTTGAAAGGCTTATCCTGATGAGCTGTACGTGCAAGGTCAAGTCTATCTAGATTCTGTCGAGGTTATGTGATATAGAACAAAAAATGCTTTTGATCTGGCAGAAACAGTAAAACGCACTGCATTTGTAAGGGGTCTCATAATAGCATAAAGCCATCAAAGCTAAAACTGCGTACAAAAACAAAACATTGAGCCTATCCAGAGACAGCACACTTATCAAAAACAAAACGCATCCCCAAGGGGTTTTTCACAAAGCAGAATTAGCAAGATTGTCATTATTATCCATCAATATGCATGACTGAGTCATACTCATAAAGCTAATATTCACTTTTTCTGTTAGAGGTGCAAATCAGGAGCACCAGGATTTGCAGTACTATTTGTGGTATAATTGTTTCTACAATCATCTGGTTTTATCATCCAGCTTTGAAAAGCACCTGATGAAGAAAAACAAATAAATGCTGAACTGAATGAGAGACTGTAAGAGTAGCTGAATTTGACCTAAGATGACATATCTTTACAATGCAAGTCATGTTTTTGTCTCTTTTCTTTTTCAGCCAAGAATTTTGAATGACACTGACCTTTTCATTCGAAGCAGGCTGAGAAAATACAGTCACTGATCGAAATGATCACCTGATTGACTACCTGTTGTCAATCTGCTGTGCTCATTAGTTTTGTTGTTTTTCCTCCAGATAATTTTTGGAAGAATTAATCTTTGTTGCCATAGGTAAATATTTAATTAGATTTCAAATTAATTTTGTTTCCATTTTTGTCGACATGTTAAATTTCACAAAATAGATTAGAAAAGTTTTGTTTGAAGGTCTGATGTATTGATCAAGTATAATTGCAGATCCTAAGGCTAAACCATTGGAGACCAATGTTTAGAAATATAGGGGTGATGTATTGACTTTTGCGCAAGTTGATTGAAAATGAAGAACATCAATACTGCTGACATTCCCTTGTGTTATTTATATTATAGTCAATGTCACCATGGTGCCATGGAGGGAATTCAGCACTATATCAAACAACAAATAGATATAATTAACCGCAAGCACGCTCTAAATGTGTAGAAAGAGATGTTTCTGATGTTCTGCAAGAAAGATTTCATTTTCATTGTTGATGTGAACAAAAACTCAATTTAATATCCCGGATCTTTCAATCATATCTCTGTGATTCAATAGAAATATTATATTACACAGTGCTGAAGCACAGATATGAGGTAATTGACAAGAATTGACTGATACTGTTAAGACTATTGAGCACTCTCATTATCTCGATGCCCTGACCTCCAGCGCGCCCCGACCACACCCCTCCAGCACACACACATGCCCAACCATACTGTTACTATGGTAACTGCTGCAGCCAACCCAATCGCACTGCCCCAAGGGCTGATGGATGACAGTATTGATGTGCATGTATGTGCTGATGTATTCTTGCTCATAATGTCCTCAAATTGTTTAATTTGAAGAATTAAGTTCTATTAGGGACATCAAACATTTTGGACTCGTATAATTTACACAGTAACAGCCTTTCATTTGAGCAGCGCTGCTACCTGCTCTTTGTGTGGCGTCTGATCAACGAGGGACTGAGTGGATGGGGGTGTGTTGCTTCAGTGAGACAAGAAACTCCAGTTTAATTTGGCAAACACTCTGAAAAAATACAAGCCACAGTTACATGAACATGTTGAAGTGCAATATTAAAATCTTAAATGTGCGCCACACTAATAGAGGTGATGGCTACCAGAGGTTGGTCAACATGTTTTGGCTTCACTTTTCGGGTCTCTCTTCTTGATGCCAATACTTGTATTAACATATCTAAAAAAAATGACTACTTTGGTCATTATCATGCAGCCAAGGCCATGTTCCACTGGCAAAAAGTTGAGCTAGGTTGAACTTGTTTTTTTTTTTTTAACCAAGCACCCCCCTGCAGACTGGCTTCCGTGAAAAGAATGGGGAGGCTGTGTTTTTTTGTGACTGTGCAGCTAAAGTCGGTCTGAGCATCCATCACTCATAAAGAATTATATGGCTCTATCTTGATTTTACCTTTGTTTTAAAGAGTACTCCTGTGCACCTCCTACATAACAATCTCCCTCCGTGATTTGTTACTTTTGAAGGTCAGATGCATTTGAGTGTGCTATTTTTTCTTTAACAGATATTGTGTAACGCATTACACCATTAGTTGTCCGCAGAGTGCACTTGCTTATTTTGAGAGGCAGAGGCAGAGACATAAACAACATGAAAGATCTGAGGCAAATGGCCAGCAGGGTGCAGACTGGAGAGAAGTGGGCCATTCCTCCAACAACACCATGATAAACAGAAACTGAGAGAACTGCCCAATCCCAATCAATAGACTACAAAAGCAGAGACATACATACTCAGGCAAATATACAAACATAAACACACAAAGATTCTTGTGAGAATAGTGACTTAGAGGACATGTAGAAGGCTCGGCTGCTTTCAGGAACATTACAGGCATCCATCAGTCATGACAGCATGATGTGAAGTAAGGTGATCAGAGCTTTAATATTCACATTTTAGTTTCAGCTTTGAGGCCCAGGATGTACTTTTCTTTTACATGTCTCTCGAAGAGTCTGTGATACGGTTCTGATGATGTGTGAGCCGTGTTTTCTAAAAGCAGATTTCATGAGATCACATCTCTATTTAACCACACTTGAACTTAAAATGACGGGTAAGCAATGTAGGCTGACTGCTATGTGGAGCAGTCAGCCTCCTTAAGATGCTCAAAGGAGCTGTTCATTTGTTTCAGGCACAGGAAGTATGGTCGACCTCTGCCAAACGGACTCACTCAGTGGCTCTTTGAGGACATTTCATGCGTCTATTCGCTGGTTTATGCACTTGCTGTGTGTTTGGATCCTTTTCCATATCTTCACTGCTCTTCTCTTTTTAAAACTAGACAGGGTCCAGACAAAGGGTTACTTATGTCTCTTGTGGTTGAAGGAAGTGTACAATCCTACTGGGGTGTACAGTATAGTCTGTTTGTCAGCACACCAGTCAAGTCAGCTTTCTTCTGGGTGATATTGTGTACACAGTGGTCTATTACATAAGTACCTTCTGTCTGCATGTGACTTGTCCACCTGTGGCATTTCAGTGGAGATTGTTTGGCCCGTCCTGATCCTAGAACTAGAGTTATAGTTCATAACCTTAATTATTGTAATGGACACAGTTTTAGTCTCAGATAAATCTACTGCCTTACAGTATCTGTTAAGATTGGAGTGAAAACATAAACATAAGCAAATAGTGTATTTTAAATGATGTAATAGAAAATACTCAAAATACTCAGGGATTCTGCCAGAAAAGTTGTTAAGCCCAGCTTCATATTAAACAGTGTCAGCACTTAAAATGAATTACCCTGAACGATGATGACTAAATAAAGATACAGTCAATTATTTCCTTTTCAAAGATAACATCTCTTCTGAGCTGCATGTCCACACAATGTTTGGTTATCTCTCCTCTATTCTCCCAACCCATTCCTTAAGAGAAAAAAATAATTAGACGTTTCTCCAATCCATTAGTGGTATGAACTAAACTGACAGTCTCAGTGGGGGGCAAAGAGCCCCTTCTGTAAACAAACACACTGTGAAATAATGGAACCAGAACTAACATCATAAGATGAGGTGAAGTAGAGGGGGATAGAAAGTAACACAGAGGCTAATTTGGAACACAGTCAAGTACTCAAGGGCTCGCAGCTTTCTGTAGCCTGGCAGGCTAATCACAACACAAACGCCAACAGACAAGATTTCACAGAGTGCAGCGAACTTCAGGTGAACTCAGTGGCTCTCACCAGGGGACGGGCCGAGGAAGAAGGACAAGAACACAGGTAGCTGTCAAGCTGTCTAGCTCACATCAACTTTATCTGCACACAGTCAGCACTCAGTGGTACACATCTCCCTCCTGGAGTCTCTTCACAGAATATATATGATGTATATTTGTTAGCTGATGGTTATTTATTAGAGCAAATCGTTTAACATTTCATTTAAAACCAACAAATACAGATACTTTCAAGAAGATGGGAAGCTTTGCATCCAGTAGTGACTGAAGTGTTTTCCCCATGCTAATGCCTTAGGCAGAGGACATGAAACAGGCCTGGGATGTTAGCAGCCAGCAGTGCAAATGTGACCGAGATCTGAGTCGAGCCAGCAGCATGTTTGGCATGAGGCACCAGAGAGACTCCACAAGGTCACCGGCACTCAGTCCGCATCATATCAGCAAGGACGGGATTACAGAGAAGCTGGCCTGAAGGGGAAGACATGCACACACATACGTACTGTAAACACATACTGTAATCACTCCAACCAGCACGGACAGATCAAGGGACATGTGCTGTACTGCTGTATTTACTGGACATGGCTATTGATGTGTAGAGACCCTAAACAGACCAAACAGGCTTCAACAGACAGAAAGACACAGCTCAAATGTGACTAATGAATAATATAATAAATAACAATGTCAGAATAAAACAATTGTAATGAGTCTTACGCTATTTACGAAACAGTTGTTACATCAGCAGGGTTGTGTCGAGAAAGTAACCCACAATTTGCAGAAACTATTCTGAGACTCACCGCCCGATGACCTTCCCTAGCTGTAACTATTCAAGATTAATGCCAAACACTAAAGTGGACGAAACAAAATGGGACGCCAGTAAAGGTTTTATTACTTTATAATTATATTGTCTAGAAGTGAATGTATTGTATAATTATAACCGCCAGATGGAATATTTGTATAATGTGGTGACACATTAATGACAAAGTTGTGATCATAATGAGTGAAAATGTGAGATTGCAAGATGTGTTGTGTATCTGTGTTGTTCACGTAGGATATCTATCAAGCTAAATGAACTCTAAACAATAACACTTTTGTGTGACAGAAAGGGAACCAATTCACTGAAGAGACATTAAATTCATACTGTTTTTTTCAGCTGTGTCCAGCTTAAACTGTTCATAGGGGGCCACAATCAGGACAGACAAGACCTGCACTATTTTGACTTGTTGTTGCAGACTTACACGTGCACCTCCACTAATTTCAGTTGCACCCATTCTGCTCTGGAACCAGGCCTGAATAAACGTCATCCATGGATGTCTGCCATTATAGTGTAGGATAATGAGCATTATTGGCCATTGACCTTATTTTCCCCATGTCCAGAGCACTCAGTACCACCACAAACATGAACATGCATAAAGAGACATTAAATCTTGTTTACATTTAAAGAGAGTAATGAATGGCTTGAAGGGAGTAGGGTCCGACAAAAGAGAGAGTAGTACAAAGAAGAAAAGAAAGCGGTCAGTCCACATGGTTCTGGATGTACGTGCCCTGTAGTTGAGTGCTGTCACTTGGTCTAAATGTATTTACTTACATGCCTGTTAACATCTATATTTAAAACTGTGACACAGTAATGAAAATTAGCAAGACTTGTGGTTGTATAAAACTGCAGAGAGAAAGATAAAATACTTGATTTGATAACATGCTGTGACAGACACAAACCACATTTGGAGCAGATTGCACATTCTGAATGCACAACAAATAAAATATCATTGAAAAATACTGCTCAACACAGTGGAATATATGCAGTGTTTGCAGGGACAAAATAGACCTACTTATCGGGTGCTTATTTGCTGTGCTCCAGCACAAATGCCAAAGTTGTTTTCTGCAGCGCTGTGCACATTTAAGGAGGTCTTCTCACCCTGATTTCTTCTTAGACACATATCCCAGCTACCAACTGCCTCTGTCAGCACACACATCTCTGTACACACAAACACTATTCTCCAAAGGTATTTTCACACATGCATGCAGAGGCACTTGCACAATCATGGCATATGAAACACAAACACACACACCAGCCACACACACAGGCAAATACCCCTTGGCACCTGAATTCAGGTTGCTATAACTGTATGAGCCATTTTTAGCTCTATAATAATACTTGAATAGTTGTTACCTGAGATAACCCCAGGGAGAGGAAAAACAATTCCAGTCTCCCTCCAGCCCTGGAGTTTAATCCTCTCTAGTATCCTAGGGAAATAATGCTTCCTCTAATATTTCCTTTGGTCTTTCAGTTCAGCATTGATGTCCTTTTGTGTTGGCTTGGGCCATTAGTTCTGACACATGTATAATTGATTATGATATTAATAGCTAAAATCATTCGACTCATTTTTGCTGAGGCCGTAGGGATAGACAAGATGCATAATGGTTTTGAGCAGTTGGATCCATAGCTTGCCCCTTTTGCTTCAGTTGGAGTTGTAGCCATGCAATCCTGCACTGTTGTTGTTGTGTCTCGTTCAGTCAGCCAGCAGTTCACTTCAAAGTATCTTGTCAGAACAGTTGGTCTCTGCTTCAGGAGTGTGGCTGTATTCTATATAATGGCAAATGGGACAGAGGCACAGAGCACTCATCTCTTCACTCAAGTTCAAAGGCCACCAACCAACATTATTCAAAGTGTTCCGTCAGAGCCACAAAGAGAGAGGAGAGAGAAGGGAACAGGAGGAAGTGGTTTCTGTGCCACCGCTCGATAAATAAGCAGTACACAAATTACTTTAAGTGTGTTGCCGTGAGCCAATTCAAGGGATAGTGCTGGGCCAGCACTCATTGACCTTATCTGAGAGAACTGATTAGTGAGTAGACATGTACAGTGAGAACACACAAATTTGCAAGCATATAAACATTATTTACTCAGATATGTATCCAGGTATAATTCAAAATTCAAATTTCATTGCAAAGGACTCCTCATGAAGTCAGGAAACAATGGAGCACATTTTCCCTCGCACGGATGCGGGTCAATGGGGGCCCCCTCAAGAGCCAGGCCTGGAGGTAGTACTTGTTGGTGAGACCCTGGTGGCCACGGCTACACCCATGGGGTCAGTCCAGGCACAGCCAGTCACCTTTCGCATGGGCTCACCACGTCTGAGAGGGGCCAAGGGGTTCGGGTGCACTGTGAGCTGGGTGGCGGCCGAAGGTGAGGACCGTTGGTGGTCCAATACCTGGCTACGAGGCCAGCTCTAGGGACGTGGAATGTCACATCGCTGGCAGAGAAGTTTGGATTACAGCATGTTGGGTGCATTTATGGTGATGTCTGGCGGAAAAAGTACTGAAAAAGACATTTTTTAGAATGTCAAAAATTAGAAAAAAATCGTCATATGGCAGTATGCCGAAAAACTAAAAAAAACGTCAAAACATTTCATGTCATAAAAAGTGCTGAAAATGCCTTCATACAGCATGTTGAGTGAATTCATGATGTCTGGCGAAAAAAGTGGAGAAAAAGCCATTTTTTAGGTTGTGAAAAATTTGAAAAAGCTCGTCATACCGTGGTATGCCAAAAAAGTCAAAAAACCTCCAAAAATTTTATTTTCTAAAAAGTGCTGAAAATGCCTTCGTACAGCATGTTGAGTGAATTCATGATGATGTCTGGCGAAAAAAGTGGAGAAAAAGCCATTTCTTAGCTTGTGAAAAATTTGAAAAAATCGTCAAAAAGTATGCGGTATGCCGAAAAAGCCAAAAAAACTCAAAAAATTTTATGTTCCATTAAGTGCTGAAAATGCATTCTTCCAGGATGTTGAGTGAATTCATGGTGATGTCTGGCGAAAAAAGTGGTGAAAAAGCCATTTTTAGGCTGGGAAAAATTGACAAAAATCGTCATACCGCGATATGCCGAAAAAGCCAAAAAAACTCCAAAAATTTTATTTTCTAAAAAGTGCTGAAAATGCCTTCGTACAGCATGTTGAGTGAATTCATGGTGATGTCTGGCGAAAAAAGTGGAGAAAATGCCATTTTTTAGGTTGTGAAAAATTTGAAAAAAAATCATTATACCGCGGCATGCCAAAAAAGCCAAAAAAAACTCCAAAAAATTTATTTTCTAAAAAGTGCTGAAAATGCCTTTGTGCGGCATGTTGAATGAATTCATGGTAATGTCTGGCGAAAAAAAGTGGTGAAAAAGCCATTTTTTAGGATGTGAAAAATTTGAAAAAAATTCATCACACCATGGTATGCCGAAAAAAGCCAAAAAACCTCCAAAAATTGTATTTTCTAAAAAGTGCTGAAAATGCCTTCTTGTAGCATGTTGAATTAATTCATGGTGATGTCTGGTGAAAAAAGTGGTGAAAATGCCATTTTTTAGGTTGTGAAAAATTTGAAAAAAATCGTCATACCACGGTATGCCGAAAAAGCCAAAAAACCTCCAAAAATTTTATTTTCTAAAAAGTGCTGAAAATGCCTTCTTACAGGATGTTGAGTGAGTTCATGGTGATGTCTGGCGAAAAAAGTGGTGTAAAGCCATTTTTAGGATGTGAAAAATTTGAAAAAATTCGTCATACCGCGGTATGCCGAAAAAGCCAAAAAACCTCCAAAAATTTTATGTTCCAAAAAGTGCTGAAAATGCCTTCATACCGCATGTTGAATGAATTCATGGTGATGTCTGGCGAAAAAAGTGGTGAAAAAGCCATTTTTTAGGCTGGGAAACATTTGACAAAAATGGTCATACGGCGGTATGCCGAAAAAGCCAAAAAACCTCCAAAAATTTTGTTTTCTAAAAAGTGCTGAAAATGCCTTCTTGTAGCATGTTGAATGAATTCATGGTGATGTCTGGCGAAAAAAGTGGTGAAAAAGCCATTTTTTAGGTTGTGAAAATTTTTTTAAAAAAATGGTCATGCCGCGGTATGCCGAAAACCTCAAAAAACCTCCAAAAATTTTATGTTCCAAAAAGTGCTGAAAATGCTTTCTTACAGCATGTTGAGTGAATTCATGGTGATGTATGGCGAAAAAAGTGGTGAAAAAGCCATTTTTTGGGATGTGAAAAATTTGAAAAAAATTCATCACACCATGGTATGCCGAAAAAGTCAAAAAACATCCAAAAATTGTATTTTCTAAAAAGTGCTGAAAATGCCTTCTTGTAGCATGTTGAATGAATTCATGGTAATGTCTGGCGAAAAAAGTGGTGAAAAAGCCATTTTTTAGGATGTGAAAAATTTGAAAAAAATTCATCACACCATGGTATGCCGAAAAAGTCAAAAAACATCCAAAAATTGTATTTTCTAAAAAGTGCTGAAAATGCCTTCTTGTAGCATGTTGAATGAATTCATGGTGATGTCTGGTGAAAAAAGTGGTGAAAAAGCCATTTTTTAGGTTGTGAAAAATTTGAAAAAAATCGTCATACCACGGTATGCCGAAAAAGCCAAAAAACCTCCAAAAATTTTATTTTCTAAAAAGTGCTGAAAATGCCTTCTTACAGGATGTTGAGTGAATTCATGGTGATGTCTGGCGAAAAAAGTGGTGTAAAGCCATTTTTAGGATGTGAAAAATTTGGAAAAATTCGTCATACCCCGGTATGCCGAAAAAGCCAAAAAACCTCCAAAAATGTTATTTTCTAAAAAGTGCTGAAAATGCCTTCGTACAGCATGTTGAGTGAATTCATGGTGATGTCTGGCAAAAAAAGTGGTGTAAAAGATATTTTTTAGGCTGGGAAAACTTTGAAAAAATCGTCATACCGCGGTATGCCAAAAAAGTAAAAAAAAAACCTCCAAAAATTTTATTTTCTAAAAAGTGCTGAAAATGCCTTCATACTGCATGTTGAGTGAATTCATGGTGATGTCTGGCGAAAAAAGTGGTGAAAAAGCCATTTTTTAGGTTGTGAAAAATTTGAAAAAAATCATCATACCGCGGTATGCCGAAAATGCCCAAAAACCTCCAAACATTTTGTTTTCTAAAAAGTGCTGAAAATGCCTTCTTACAAGATGTTGAGTGAATTCATGGTGATGTCTGGCAAAAAAAAGTGGAGAAAAAGCCATTTTTTAGGACGTGAAAAATTTGAAAAAATTTGTCATACCGTGGTATGCCGAAAAAGCCAAAAAACCTCCAAAAATGTTATTTTCTAAAAAGTGCTGAAAATGCCTTCGTACAGCATGTTGAGTGAATTCATGGTGATGTCTGGCAAAAAAAAGTGGTGTAAAAGACATTTTTTAGGCTGGGAAAACTTTGAAAACATCGTCATACCGTGGTATGCCAAAAAAGTAAAAAAAAACTCCAAAAATTTTATTTTCTAAAAAGTGCTGAAAATGCCTTCTTGCAGCATGTTGAGTGAATTCATGGTGATGTCTGGCGAAAAAAGTGGAGAAAAAGCCATTTTTTAGGATGTGAAAAATTTGAAAAAATTCGTCATACCGCTGCATGCCGAAAAAGCCAAAAAAAAACTCAAAAATTTTATTTTCTAAAAAGTGCTGAAAATGCCTTCGTACAGCATGTTGAGTGAATTCATGGTGATGTCTGGCAAAAAAAGTGGTGAAAATGCCATTTTTTAGGTTGTGAAAAATTTGAAAAAAATCGTCATACCACGGTATGCCGAAAAAGCCAAAAAACCTCCAAAAATTTTGAAAAACCCATTTTTTAGGTTGTGAAAAATTTGACGAAAATGGTCATACCGAAAAACTCGAAAAACTCAAAAAACCTCCAAAAATTTTATGTTCCAAAAAGTGCTGAAAATGCCTTCTTCCAGCATGTTGAGTGAATTCATGGTGATGTCTGGCGAAAAAAGTGGTGAAAAAGCCATTTTTTAGGCTGGTAGAGGTTTGAAAAAATCGTCATACTGCGGTATGCCGAAAAAGCCAAAAAACCTCCAAAAATTTTATTTTCTAAAAAGTGCTGAAAATGCCTTCGTACAGCATGTTGAGTGAATTCATGGTGATGTCTGGCAAAAAAAGTGGTGTAAAAGACATTTTTTAGGCTGGGAAAACTTTGAAAACATCGTCATACCGTGGTATGCCAAAAAAGTAAAAAAAAACTCCAAAAATTTTATTTTCTAAAAAGTGCTGAAAATGCCTTCTTGTAGCATGTTGAATGAATTCATGGTGATGTCTGGCGAAAAAAGTGGAGAGAAAGCCATTTTTTAGGTTGTGAAAAATTTGAAAAAAAAATGTCACACCGCGGTATGCTGAAAAAAGCCAAAAAACCTCCAAAAATTTTGTTTTCTAAAAAGTGCTGAAAATGCCTTCTTGTAGCATGTTGAATGAATTCATGGTGATGTCTGGCGAAAAAAGTAGAGAAAAAGCCATTTTTTAGGTTGTGAAAAATTTGAAAAAAATCGTCATACCGCGGTATGCCGAAGAAGCCAAAAAACCTCCAAAAATTTTATTTTCTAAAAAGTGCTGAAAATGCCTTCTTACAGGATGTTGAGTGAATTCATGGTGATGTCTGGCGAAAAAAGTGGTGAAAAAGCCATTTTTTAGGCTGGGAAAAATTTGACAAAAATGGTCATACCGCAGCATGCCAAAAAAGCCAAAAAACCTCCAAAATTTTACTTTCTAAAAAGTGCTGAAAATGCCTTCGTATAGCATGTTGAGTGAATTCATGGTGATGTCTGGCAACGAAAGTGGAGAAAAAGCCATTTTTTTAGGCTGGGAAAAATTTGAAAAAATCGTCATACCGCGATATGCCAAAAAAGTCAAACAACCTCCAAAATTTTATTTTCTAAAAGTGCTGAAAATGCCTTCTTGCAGCATGTTGAATGAATTCATGGTGATGTCTGGCGAAAACAGTGGAGAGAAAGCCATTTTTAGGATGGCAGAAATTTGAAAAAATGTCATACTGCGGTATGCCGAAGAAGCCAAAAAACCTCCAAAAATTTTGTTTTCTAAAAAGTGCTGAAAATGCCTTCTTGTAGCATGTTGAATGAATTCATGGTGATGTCTGGTGAAAAAAGTGGTGAAAATGCCATTTTTTAGGTTGTGAAAAATTTGAAAAAAATCGTCATACCACGGTATGCCGAAAAAGCCAAAAAACCTCCAAAAATTTTATTTTCTAAAAAGTGCTGAAAATGCCTTCTTACAGGATGTTGAGTGAATTCATGGTGATGTCTGGCGAAAAAAGTGGTGAAAAAGCCATTTTTTTAGGCTGGGAAAAATTTGACAAAAATGGTCATACGGCGGTATGCCAAAAAAAGTCAAAAAACCTCCAAAAATTTTATGTTCCAAAAAGTGCTGAAAATGCCTTCGTACAGCATGTTGAGTGAATTCATGGTGATGTCTGGCAAAAAAAAGTGGTGTAAAAGACATTTTTTAGGCTGGGAAAACTTTGAAAACATCGTCATACCGTGGTATGCCAAAAAAGTAAAAAAAAACTCCAAAAATTTTATTTTCTAAAAAGTGCTGAAAATGCCTTCTTGCAGCATGTTGAATGAATTCATGGTGATGTCTGGCGAAAACAGTGGAGAGAAAGCCATTTTTTAGGATGTGAAAAATTTGAAAAAAATGTCACATCGCGGTATGCCGAAAAAAGCCAAAAAACCTCCAAAAATTTTGTTTTCTAAAAAGTGCTGAAAATGCCTTCTTGTAGCATGTTGAATGAATTCATGGTGATGTCTGGTGAAAAAAGTGGTGAAAATGCCATTTTTTAGGTTGTGAAAAATTTGAAAAAAATCGTCATACCACGGTATGCCGAAAAAGCCAAAAAACCTCCAAAAATTTTGAAAAACCCATTTTTTAGGTTGTGAAAAATTTGACGAAAATGGTCATACCGAAAAACTCGAAAAACTCAAAAAACCTCAAAAAATTTTATGTTCCAAAAAGGGCTGAAAATGCCTTCGTACAGCATGTTGAGTGAATTCATGGTGATGTCTGGCGAAAAAAGTGGTGAAAAAGCCATTTTTTAGGCTGGTAGAGGTTTGAAAAAATCGTCATACTGCGGTATGCCGAAAAAGCCAAAAAACCTCCAAAAATTTTATTTTCTAAAAAGTGCTGAAAATGCCTTCGTACAGCATGTTGAGTGAATTCATGGTGATGTCTGGCAAAAAAAGTGGTGTAAAAGACATTTTTTAGGCTGGGAAAACTTTGAAAACATCGTCATACCGTGGTATGCCAAAAAAGTAAAAAAAAACTCCAAAAATTTTATTTTCTAAAAAGTGCTGAAAATGCCTTCTTGCAGCATGTTGAATGAATTCATGGTGATGTCTGGCGAAAACAGTGGAGAGAAAGCCATTTTTTAGGTTGTGAAAAATTTGAAAAAAATCGTCATACCACGGTATGCCGAAAAAGCCAAAAAAATCTCCAACAATTTTATTTTCTAAAAAGTGCTGAAAATGCCTTCTTACAAGATGTTGAGTGAATTCATGGTGATGTCTGGCGAAAAAAGTGGAGAAAAAGACATTTTTTAGGATGTGAAAAATTTGAAAAAATTTGTCATACCGTATGCCGAAAAAGTCAAAAAACCTCCAAAAATTTTATTTTCTAAAAAGTGCTGAAAATGCCTTCGTACAGCATGTTGAGTGAATTCATGGTGATGTCTGGCAAAAAAAGTGGTGTAAAAGCCATTTTTTAGGTTGTGAAAAATTTGAAAAAAATCGTCATACCGAAAATGCCCAAAAACCTCCAAAAATTTTGTTTTCTAAAAAGTGCTGAAAATGCCTTCTTACAAGATGTTGAGTGAATTCATGGTGATGTCTGGCGAAAAAAAGTGGAGAAAAAGCCATTTTTTAGGACGTGAAAAATTTGAAAAAATTTGTCATACCGCGGTATGCCGAAAAAGCCAAAAAACCTCCAAAAATTTTATGTTCCAAAAAGTGCTGAAAATGCATTCATACCGCATGTTGGGTGAATTCATGGTGATGTCTGGCAAAAAAAGTGGTGTAAAAGACATTTTTTAGGCTGGGAAAACTTTGAAAAAATCGTCATACCGCGGTATGCCAAAAAAGTAAAAAAAAAACTCCAAAAATTTTATTTTCTAAAAAGTGCTGAAAATGCCTTCTTGCAGCATGATGAGTGAATTCATGGTGATGTCTGGCGAAAAAAGTGGAGAGAAAGCCATTTTTTAGGATGTGAAAAATTTGAAAAAAATCGTCATACCGCGGTATGCCGAAAAAGCCAAAAAATCTCCAACAATTTAATTTTCTAAAAAGTGCTGAAAATGCCTTCTTACAGGATGTTGAGTGAATTCATGGTGATGTATGGCGAAAAAAGTGGTGAAAAAGCCATTTTTTGGGATGTGAAAAATTTGAAAAAAATCGTCATACTGCGGTATGCCGAAAAAGCCAAAAAACCTCCAAAATTGTTATTTTCTAAAAAGTGCTGAAAATGCCTTCGTGCGGCATGTTGAATGAATTCATGGTGATGTCTGGCAAAAAAGTGGTGTAAAAGACATTTTTTTAGGCTGGGAAAACTTTGAAACAATCGTCATACCGCGGTATGCCAAAAAAGTAAAAAAAAAAAAAACCTCCAAAAATTTAATTTTCTAAAAAGTGCTGAAAATGCCCTCTTACAGGATGCTGAGTGAATTCATGGTGATGTCTGGCGAAAAAAGTGGTGAAAAAGCCATTTTTTTAGGCTGGGAAAAATTTGACAAAAATGGTCATGCCAAAAAAGTCAAAAAACCTCCAAAAATTTTATTTTCTAAAAAGTGTTGAAAATGTCTTCTTACAGCTTGGTGAATGAATTCATGGTGATGTCAGGCAAAAAAGTGGTGAAAAAGCCATTTTTTAGGATGTGAAAAAGTTGAAAAAATCGTCATACCGCGGTATGCCGAAAAACCCAAAAAACCTCCAAAAATTTTACTTTCTAAAAAGTGCTGAAAATGCCTTCGTATAGCATGTTGAGTGAATTCATGGTGATGTCTGGCAACGAAAGTGGAGAAAAAGCCATTTTTTAGGTTGTGAAAAATTTGACAAAAATCGTCATACTGCGGTATGCCGAAGAAGCCAAAAAACCTCCAAAAATTTTATTTTCTAAAAAGTGCTGAAAATGCCTTCGTACAGCATGTTGAGTGAATTCATGGTGATGTCTGGCGAAAAAAGTGGAGAAAAAGCCATTTTTTAGGATGTGAAAAATTTGAAAAAATCGTCATACCGCGATATGCCAAAAAAGTCAAACAACCTCCAAAAATTTTATGTTCCAAAAAGTGCTGAAAATGCATTCATACCGCATGTTGGGTGAATTCATGGTGATGTCTGGCGAAAAAAGTGGTGAAAAAGCCATTTTTTAGGCTGGCAGAGCTTTGAAAAAATCGTCATACTGGAGTATGCCAAAAAAGCCAAAAAAACTCCAAAAATTTTGTTTTCTAAAACGTGCTGAAAATGCCTTCTTGTAGCATGTTGAGTGAATTCATGGTGATGTCTGGCAAAAAAGTCATTTTTTAGGTTGTGAAAACTTTGAAAAAAATCATCATACCACATGTTGACGAAAAAGCCAAAAAACCTCCAAAAATTGTATTTTCTAAAAAGTGCTGAAAATGCCTTCGTACAGCATGTTGAGTGAATTCATGGTGATGTCTGGTGAAAAAAGTGGTGAAAAAGCCATTTTTTAGGCTGTGAAAAATTTGACAAAAATGGTCATACCGCAGTATGTCGAAAAAGCCAAAAAACCTCCAAAATTTTATTTACGAAAAAGTGCTGAAAATGCCTTCGTATAGCATGTTGAGTGAATTCATGGTGATGTCTGTCAACAAAAGTGGAGAAAAAGCCATTTTTTAGGTTGTGAAAAATTTGAAAAAAATCATCATACCATGGTATGCCGAAAAAGCCAAAAAACCTCCAAAAATTTTATTTTTTAAAAAGTGCTGAAAATGCCTTCGTACAGCATGTTGAGTGAATTCATAGTGATGTCTGGCAAAAAAAAGTGGTGCAAAAGAAATTTTTTAGGCTGGGAAAACGTTGAAAAAATTGTCATACCACGGTCTGCCAAAAAAGTAAAAAAAAAACTCCAAAAATTTTATTTTCTAAAAAGTGCTGAAAATGCCTTTGTACGGCATGTTGAGTGAATTCATGGTGATGTCTGTCAACAAAAGTGGAGAAAAAGCCATTTTTTAGGTTGTGAAAAATTTGAAAAAAATCATCATACCACATGTTGACGAAAAAGCCAAAAAACCTCCAAAAATTGTATTTTCTAAAAAGTGCTGAAAATGCCTTCGTACAGCATGTTGAGTCAATTCATGGTCATGTCTGGTGAAAAAAGTGGTGAAAAAGCCATTTTTTAGGCTGGGAAAAATTTGACAAAAATGGTCATACCGCGGTATGCCGAAAAAGCCAAAAAACCTCCAAGAATTTTATTTTCTAAAAAGTGCTGAAAATGCCTTCATACAGCATGTTGAGTGAATTCATGATGTCTGGCGAAAAAAGTGGAGAAAAAAGCCATTTTTTCGGCTGGGAAAACTTTGAAAAAAATTGTCATTCTGCGGTATGCCAAAAAAGTCAAAAAACCTCCAAAAATTTTATTTTCTAAAAGGTGCTGAAAATGCCTTCGCACAGCATGTCGAGTGAATTCATGGTGATGTATGGCGAAAAAAGTGGTGAAAAAGCCATTTTTTAGGCTGGGAAAAATTTGACAAAAATGGTCATACCGCGGTATGCCGAAAAACTCAAAAAACCTCAAAAAATTTTATGTTCCAAAAAGGGCTGAAAATGCCTTCGTACAGCATGTTGAGTGAATTCATGGTGATGTCTGGCGAAAAAAGTGGTGAAAAAGCCATTTTTTAGGCTGGTAGAGGTTTGAAAAAATCGTCATAGCGGTATGCCATGACGATTTTTTTGGCGGTATGCCAAAAAAGCCAAAAAACCTCCAAAAAAATTATTTTCTAAAAAGTGCTGAAAATACCTTCTTGCAGCATGTTGAATGAATTCATGGTGATGTCTGGCGAAAAAAGTGGTGAAAAGGCCATTTTTTAGGCTGGGAAAAAATTTACAAAAATCATCATACCACGGTATGCCGAAAAAGTCAAAAAACCTCGAAAAATTTTATGTTCCAAAAAGTACTGAAAATGCCTTCTTACAGGATGTTGAGTGAATTCATGGTGATGTCTGATGAAAAAAGTGGGAAAAAGCCATTTTTTAGGTTGTGAAAAATTTGAAAAAAATCGTATGCCGAAAAAAGCCAAAAAACCTCCAAAAATTTTATCTTCCATAAAGTGCTGAAAATGCCTTCTTCCAGGATGTTGAGTGAATTCATGGTGATGTCTGGCGAAAAAAGTGGTGAAAAAGCCATTTTTTCGGCTGGGAAAACTTTGAAAAAAATTGTCATTCTGCGGTATGCCAAAAAAGTCAAAAAACCTCCAAAAATTTTATTTTCTAAAAGGTGCTGAAAATGCCTTCTTGTAGCATGTTGAATGAATTCATGGTGATGTCTGGCGAAAAAAGTGGTGAAAAAGCCATTTTTTAGGTTGTGAAAATTTTTTTAAAAAAATGGTCATGCCGCGGTATGCCGAAAACCTCAAAAAACCTCCAAAAATTTTATGTTCCAAAAAGTGCTGAAAATGCCTTCGTACGGCTTGGTGAATGAATTCATGGTGATGTCAGGCAAAAAAAGTGGTGAAAAAGCCATTTTTTGGGCTGGGAAAAAATTGACAAAAATCATCATACCGCGGTATGCCGAAAAAGCCAAAAAACCTCCAAAATTATAATTTTCTAAGAAGTGCTGAAAATGCCTTCGTACGGCATGTTGAGTGAATTCATGGTGATGTCTGACAAAAAAAGTGGAGAAAAAGCCATTTTTTCGGATGTGAAAAATTTGAAAAATTCGTCATACCACAGTATGCCGAAAAAGTAAAAAAAACTTCGAAAAATTTTATTTTCTTAAAAGTGATGAAGATGCCGTCTTACAGCATGTTAAGTGAATTCATGGTGATGTCTGGCGAAAAAAGTGGTGAAAAAGCCATTTTGTCGACTGCAAAATGTTTGAAAAAAATCGTCATACCGCAGTATGCCGAAAAAGTCAAAAAAACTCCAAAAATTTAATGTTCCAAAAAGTGCTGAAAGTGCCTTCTTGCAGCATGTTGAATGAATTCATGGGCTGGGAAAACTTTGAAAAAATCGTCATACCGCGGTATGCCAAAAAATTCAAAAAACAACCAAAAATGTTTTTTTCTATAAAGTGCTGAAAATGCCTTCTTGCAGCATGTTGAATGAATTCATGGTGATGTCTGAAAAAAAAGCCATTTTTTGGGCTGGCAGAGCTTTGAAAATATCGTCATACCACGGTATGCCAAAAAGGTTAAAAAAAACTCAAAAAATTTTATTTTCTAAAAAGTGCTGAAAATGCCTTCATACAGCATGTTGAGTGAATTCATGGTGATGTCTGGCGAAAAAAAGTGTTGAAAAAGCCATTTTTTAGGATGTGAAAAATTTGGAAAAATTGTCATTGCGTGTGTGAAGGTGAAGGTGAAGTTGTAACATTTAAATCCACATGAAATGGTGATCATCAAACACACATCAACACAGAGGTGAAAACAAACAACAAGAATGGGCCGTTTACCCTACACTAACCTGTAAGCCAGATGGAAAGGACGAGCACACAGACACCGCTGTTGTCCCAGAGTTGCTTCTGAAGTGAGCGCAGGACCCCAGTCACAGCCAAAGTCACGTGAATAAATTATCATATTAAGTAGCCGTGTACACATTGTGTATATGGAGTGAATAAAGTTAGTCTGGTCTTACAAAAGTTCTGGCATTCCTCCTTTTACACCAATCGCTACCATTTAGTCGTGACATATGTAATATGCCGCTAGCATTCAGGCTAGCCAACTCCTTCGCTGCTAAAGGAAACTAACTGAAAAATAAGACTTTTCCCGAACCCCGTGGGGAGTAAAGCCACGATATCATAGGCCAGCAATAAAACTGGTTAAACATTCTTCTTGCGCTGACTTCAAATGCTGAATATTTGGGAGCCATGTCAAAACGGACTGAATGGCTTCCTTCACTTCCGTCTCCGCCGCCATTGCCAAACTACAACCAACTAGACAAATGTTGAGCATTGACGTCATTGTTAACAACCGCCTCCTTCTGTCCCCCACCATTCGCTGATTGGCCCGGTTGGAATTCATCCTGAGAAATCAAGTCCAAAGGGATTAAACCAAGTACCGAGCAAACCCAGACGTAGTCTGCAGGGAAATGATAACTGAGCAGAAGATTACGGAGAGCTACGGCCAGGCTAGAATAAAGTAGTACTGAGTTACCATATTAAGTAGCTATGTGCGCATTCTGTAGATTATGCCATGTACACTTAAAACTCTAAAGTGATTTTTTTTACTGGTGAAACTTATACTGGGGCACTACAGATCAAGAATGGGGCCGATGTGCCCCAGTGAAATCTGTCAGATTATTTAGACTTTGCTTTCCAAAGTCTCAGTTAAGCTAAAATGAATTCTACTTTGGGGTGATTTTTCACCTGTTTGTGATTGTATTTAACAGTGTGGCTCAATTTGACACATAACATAATACATGTCTTTTCAACATAGAAAGTGGGGTTAAACAAAAATCAATGATCTGTGTGCAAGGAAAAGAGGAGATGAGAGACAAGGTTCATGACGTCAAAGGGTAGTTTGACCAGGCTTATCTATAGCCTGTATCCCATGGTTACCATATGCCGAGCACGGCTGGTAGCCTGGGCTGTAGAAAGCAGGGTGACGCACTAGACACACACACACACTGCAGGACTGCTGGCACCCTTTAACAAATGCATGCAAACGCACCTACGAGCACACCGGTGCAATTCCACTGGAACATCTAGCTCACACTAGGGTGGTGTGTCTAATACCATCCTGTGTTAGAGTGAACACAGAAGGCTAATATCTGCTGAATATCCAACTGGGAGAAGTAACACACCTCTATCCCCATGAGATCATCCTGATGGAGAGAGATAGATAGAAAGAGGAAGACAGAGAGAGGCAGAGAAAGAGGCAGACAGGAAGGAGGGAAGAGAAAGAAGGTCTGATGTGAGTTAAAGACAGAGACAGACAGAAGAGAAAATAGGAGGAAGAGAAAGGAGCACATTATCTCTATGTAGAGTCCTGGGAGGAACAGCCTGTTTGTAGAGTGATACCTATCAGCTCCCTGGCTGTCTCAGAAGATATTACTGCACTGTGGTGTACTTTACCCAGATAAAACATCCCAATGTCTCTGATAGAGTCTCAAACAGATAGTGGCAAGGTGAAAGGGAAAGAGGCAGAATGACTGTCAGACAGATTGACAGACAAAAGCTGGGCAGAATAGTAGATCACTTCCTTTTAGAAATGTAGCATAATCAATGCAGAATATCTTTTTAATGAAAATTTAGAGCACGCACAGGCAGCATGATTTCTTAGCAGAAATTATACACACAAATATTGTTGCTCTGTGGTAGAGAACTTTTAAGTGTGTAAAATAAACAAGAATGCATGAGATGCACGTATGTGCAGTTTTTCAGTCGTCAGAATCCCATTATCATCAAATCAGAAATGCATCAAGTTTTCACATGGAAAGTCATTTTTGATGCAAGAAAGACTTCTAGGCATGAACTTTGATGTTGGTTGTCACTTTGAGATTTAGTGAGCTCACAGACTACGCTGTTTAATGGCCCCCAGCCCTCCTTCCCCCTGTCTGATGATTCACCCTGCTGCATGTCTCTCAGTCTGTCGTGCCGCCTCCTGGGGCCCTGATTGAATAACTAATGATTAATATCAACACTGCCACGATGACTGATTTACTGCGCATATTGATCCAAACCTTGAGATGTCATGAAAAAAAGGCACAGATTTAACCGCAGGCAAGGTTTTATGTGACTAAATTATCTGAGCCTGACAACACAAATTCTGTGTGCGTTTGTAAAAGATCCTTTCCAGGACAGGACTTCTCATCTTCAGTCCAGAGCATTAAATCAGATCAGGCGTGTTATGAAAAGTGAAGTAGAAATCCAGGACTTTATGTGTTCACACCTGGTTTTGGCCCAGCATGAATATAATATGAGTTTGTTGGCAGCTTCGTTTGAACAGTTGGGGATTAACTGCTTTTCTCCAGGGTGTTTGTAAAGCACTTTACTTCTTTCTGTTGTATTTTTAAAACCAAGAAATATAGAGCATAGACTTTCTGATTACAAGTTTATAACTTTTCTAAACATGATAGTGACACACTGAGATAACTAATCACAGTTTAGCTGCGGAGAAAAAAAAAATATATATATATATATATATATATATATATATATATATATATATATATAGAAAAATTTTCAATTAAATATGAAACACAGTCTATCACTTTGATTGGAAAGCTGCATTGAAAAAATGTGTTGTCACTGCATGTCTGATTTTTGTAAACAATAATTTTCACCTTTCATCCCTGCAGAAATACTTTCTTGTCCTTTTGTTTTCTTCTCTCTGACTGTCTTACCTGATCAAATGTGTTCTGCTGTTCTGCACTGTTATTTAAAGTAAAAATGACTGCTGATTAGTTGACAGTGATATCTCCAACATGTGTTCGAGTATATTCAACACACAGGGTTAGTCCTAACTGTCCAGCCACAACAATCCACCCACTGAAAAAATACAGACTAATTTTCAAGACCTAGAAGTAAATTCTGCCAACTGACAAACTGTAGAGAGAGAGAGACTCATTGACCCCTTTAACATTCATTTCCTCCCTTCCTAATATAAAACAATAACAACATCATATGCTATTCCAAAGGAGAAGCTGAAGAAAACAGCCCAAAGGAGCTCATTTCACCACACCTGATTAATGACCATTTGCTGCACGCCTCATCTCACACATGAGTATTTCCATAATGAGACATCAGTCAGTCAGTCACTCTTAGAACACTTGGTTTGATTTGGACAGTTAATTTCATCAGCATTGTGCTCTGTTGTGTGTACTGCATATAGATTGCTTTACTTCCCTCAATTTCCTTGTTACAACTTCTGGCATACTCTATAAAACCTTTATTTCATAAATTGGTATGAATCTTGGTAACAGGCACAATAGTCTGCAAATACATTTAACAGCTGTGAGTCCCCAGAGAAAGGCTACAATTTAATGTATTTGATTTTATTGTCAGAGTCAAACCGAGCATTTTTCCTATTTGAAAAAGCCAGTATTTTTCTGCTCTCTCAGTTGACTGTCTGGTGTTTATTTGAACTGAACATATTACGAAAGGTGAGACTAATCTGGATGGTAAACAAGTGTGAGGGGAGAATGGTGGGTCAAGTTACAGCATGAAATACTAATATGGGAAGAATCATTTTAAAAGCTTTACTGATATCCCACATACACTCTTCTGCCTCAGCTGAAGTAATCCTGAACCTGGCACTTATAATACTCACACACAACAGTCCTAAAACTTAAGAGTCCTCAGAGAGCGAAGAAAGTGCCTGAAAAGTGGTTAAATGGCATTACAAAACAGCCCAATTAGATTATGAAAGATATTCTTAACTAAGTCTCAGTGATGTGTAATATGAGTCCTGTGGCTTATAAAAGCCTTGCCCTGGAATAATCAGTCTCTCTCACACACACCCACCCACATATGTAACAGACACTAAGAGGGATGGAGATGGAGATGCTACCAGTCACTCTTAGATCTCAGCATGCAATCATCAGCCAACTGTGGCAGCATGTGAGAGTACCCTGCTACTTTATTTGAATTTCAATCACTGGCCAGCTTGCCTTTTAGTTTGAAATTTATCAGGAAATGTCACATGCTATCTTTATTACACCAGTCGGTCCACTCTGTTCACTAATTATGTCCACTGATGTTGTATATATGATGCCTTAGTTTTTTCCATTTATACATACATTTATACATTGATTACTGATGTTCTTATTTTTATAGGCCCTTGTTGTTATGTTGTCCCATCCACTTTGCTGCTGTAGCGTTGCAAGTTTCCCTGCTTGTGGGACTAATAAATTATCTCATTTATCCATGACATCAACTCTGTGACTCTGTTCTTCCAGCCTTACTTGAATGGCAAATCATGATGGCAGCAAACTCCATAACAGGTTTAGAACACTACAACTACACATCTGCATATGTCTCCTGATATTCTTTAATCTGTCTTATTGCAAAACTGCAAATTCATTTTTTCTCTGTAAAATGTGCCAATAAAGGCTTTAATGAAAGAATACATTGCCATTTGGAGATTGATTATTGTTCTTCATCATAATATATTTATCACTTTATCTTGGAAGCATCACCACTTAACAATGGGGCATTGTGCTTGTTTAAAGTGATTTATGTCACTTTAAACATAGCTGTGATCAAGAGACTTTGTGTTTCTCTGTCCGTTTTCAATCGAAGAGTATCTTACACAGACATACACACACACACACACACACACACTTGAACCTGAACAGCCCTGAGATAAGCCATGTTCTCTGGATCATTAACTGCATGTATGCTGTAGATCTCACGATGAACAGAGTCAGGGTCAAGTCAGCCATGCAGAGTGTGTGTGTGTGTGTGTGTGTGTGTGTGTGTGTGTGTGTGAGCATGCGCAGTTGTCCTCTGTCTTCTTGTTTATGTCTACATTTCCTGTCTTTCCGTCCATCCAGCCAACCTGCAGATGAAAGCAAACTTCTTACACTTCATCTCCCTTTGATGCTCCTGCAGTATATGTTATCACAGAGTGCTCTGTTTGTGCTCCTGTACGCGTGTGTGTGTTGTGTCAGCATCAGCGGACACGTTGAGCATAGCAACAGAAATTGTCGATCCCTGTGTATTTTCTGCTTGCTCCAGAAGTTCCTTAATACAGCATCAATGGATTCACAATTAATCTTCAGCTCTCAGTCCCTGCTTTCCTGTGCTCCTTCACCTTCTCACACACACACACACACACACCTTTCACTGTTTATTAAATTCTGAATATGGTGACAGTAGACTACTGCCGTTTTGTTGTAGTACTTGATCAAGATCAGCTACAAGACTGAAATGGATAGTGTGTGTGTGTGAGTGAAGTGGATGAAAGCATGACTATGTGGGGATGTGTGTGTGTGTGTGTGTGTGTGTGTGTGAGAGAGAGTGACAGAGAGAGAGGGGGGGGAGAGAGATTAGTAAGATTACCAAGACATCTTTATAGTCTCTGTGCAACTGTAGTGCCATCTTCTGGTATGGAAGCACAACAGCTTTGATGTAATTATACAGCAAGCAGGATAACTGGCTGAGATGATACATATTTGCATTCAGAGCACTCAAATAGGACAGTCAAAGCATGCAATATTTAAACATGAAATGAAGACAGAACTCTTGGATTAAAAAAGGAACATTTAATATAATGACAGACATCATACAACATTTCAAATAACTGCTGAAATTGGGTTTAACATTTAGCATATAGATAAGATGACATGAAATGTATGGTGAACATACGTTATAGAGAGAACATGAGACAGTAATGTACAACCTGTAGACTATAGCAGCTTGCAGCATCTTTCAGTGCACACACAGAAACATTTTCTCACTCGCATACAATCACAATGCAGTTGTCACATATAAAGCCATCTCAATCATTTAACACTGCAAAAAGAGGCGCGTTAATTTGTTTCAAGGGCCATTCAGTCATCTCAGTGAGGAATCCATTACACACAAAGGCCATCCCTTCTTTTTCATGACAAACTTTGAAGTGACAGACTTCGTGATGCTAATATCCAGAGTGGATTGAAATTGGAGGTCTGCCAAGGTCTGAGTGTGGGGAGACGATAATTCATTCAGCTCACTCATGCAACAAACACACTATTCTGCAGTTTTTGTTGCGTACTGACGCTGCTGCAGAAACACTTTTAAAAACATGCACACACACACACACACACACACACACACAGAATGAATTAACACTTAACTGTTAAATTTTCTACAGAGAGAACTTGTGTGTACACACAAATGTTACATTTTCTGCATTGTTTTAAATCCTATAAAGCCACTCAGCCGTACATTCCTTTCATCTACACTGAATGCAAAAAGCATAGTCCTATATACAGTCAGTTGCTCTGAGATAACATTAAAATACTGACAATGGAGTTCAATTTGGTGTTTTCTGACCAGCACATCATTTATCTGCTTATCACTCCATCAATTTCTGTTGTCATAGATCTATAAGACCCAAATCACCTTTAGAGTGTCAGAAACACACTCATTAAAATACTATGTACAGTAAGGACCACTTTATCTAAACCCTCTGGAGATGTATGAAGCTTGATAAGAGTGCCCTTAACATTGCCCTACCAATGGATAGTTTTCTAAGTGGCCCATTGATGTACTCTACAAAAGGAGCTGCTGAACCACTGCACTTTGGTGTTAAAACATTCAAGTAATGCCAGGAATCAAGAGTATTCACATACACACATACCACTCTGGTGGATTTGCTACTAAAAAAACCATGAAAAATGGATGAAACCAAATTTTCGGCCGGTCTGCTCCCAATGAAGTCAAAGAATCAGTATGGTTTCTGTTTACGATGTGTTTAAATCACAGTGTTTCCCCATGCATTCATCTGTAAGAGTGCTCAGATCAAGTTAATAATGATCTGTGGGCTATGTAGGTATGAACAACATAAAAAAACAGGTGTCCTGAGTGCACAGATGGACTTACAGAAGTAGAGGCTCACGGTTTGATTTAGTCCCCTGGTTCTCTGTCGCCCTCTATTGAGTGTCAGGGTTGGGGTAATATTTGAAGACCTTATAGATCCACTGTGTGTAGAAGGGTACATTGATGAAGATGCCAGGCTGGTTGGCCCGAGCGCAGCCTCTGCCATGGACACTCACTCCTACAATAACTCTGATCTCACCATCCTGACACACAAGAGGGCCACCGTAATCCCTCTGCAAAAAAAAGAAATGGATACACATTTTTTTTTTACACTGTTCATTATGAAATGGCTATCGTCATGGTTTACATTTATGACAGGGTTAAATGGAATCGTTTTCTAAGCCCTCAGTGGCAAACAGTATTTGTGAACACGGACAGTTCTCCTCCAAAGCTGGAAACCACAAAGCCAAGGCTTTGATCGCTGATGAAATTTAGTGAAACAGTCTCCAGCTGCTCCATTTACTACAGACTGAATACTAAGCCTACAGATTCAAAGAACATTTGTTTGAGATGTGGATCGAATTGCGCTTTGAAAGGTCTGTGTTGAACAGGCGCTAATTTGCTCATAAATGCACTCCGGGTTAAATTACTGTATCTAAAGACCTGTTTTTATTTACCAACAAAAACCAAACACACCATATGAATTCTGGTGTTTAATTTTCCCTCTGATCAGGGACACAGCTATTGGCTTCACGTTTAAATGGTTTAAATAACGTTTAAATAAAGTTTAAATAAAACATCTCATTGGGAAAAGAATGTGAATGTGAACAGCTTACCTCACACACTCCCTCATTCCTCTTGCCTCCTGCACAGATCTTGGTGTTGGTGATGTGGAGGTTCCCTCTGTGCATTTCTCTACACCTCACATTACTGACAATGGGCAGGTTGACCACCTTCAGTACGTCATCATGGCCAGTGCCTGAAAGAGATAAAGGTTGCACTGTATTGCTTCTGCCCCCTACCACTGAACACAAATATAATATAATGCTGCATCACATTTAGTTTGAATGGTTTATACAGAAATCATCACATTTTAGCTTATATCGTATGTCTGTATATCAAGTCACCCATCAAACTGACCCAGAGTTACTCTATAGTAACCAACATTTTGAGAGAGGACTCTGTTACAATATACTTTTGTGCATAAAGTATCCTGGACTGCTGCAGGAGAAATGTAATATAAATGCAACATACTGCAGTCCTGGAGAGTGGATAACAGCTGTACTGAATGTAGATATAGAATATTAGTACCTTTGGTCTCCCCCCATCCATACATTTTACATATTGTTCCTTCTGGGATGGAGCATCCAGCCACGGGTAGCTGAAGTGTATGAACATTGTCTGCAGGAAGGGCAGGCCTGGAAGTATGAACACGGAAAGTACAAAGCACAATCAATATCACACACAATTATACAGTCTATGAATATATATTTGAAATTGTTTTTCCAGGTACTCACTTAGACAGCCTTATGAGGGCTAAACTGGAGCCCTCTGGACCACATATCACATGAGCGATGCTCACTTCCTGTCTCCTGGACCAGTCAGGAGCACCCTCTCGAATATCGGAGACTCCCAGCCATACACGATACTCACTGAGGTCTGGAACACTGAAGACAGAATTAATGCTTAATAAAATATTCTACATTCATTACTCTCTACAAACTCAGACAGACAAGGACAGACAGTAGCAACTGAGTCAGTGTATTAAAGTTAAGACACTAAGAGGGATGGAGATGGAGATGCTACCAGTCAGTTCATATGTACTTACCATGTTCAAGCATAAGGGGATATGAAAGCAAAATGCATGGACAGTTCATGGTTTATTCAAAAGGAAATAAATTGCATTAAGAGAGAAAACTTTGAAGTTACCATGAGGAGAAGCACTGTCTGTCAGTGAGTACCCACTCCTCTCGTATTAGTGATCCTCCACACCAGTGCTGCGACCTGAAAAGACCACAAGGCACAAACGACACATCAACGAATGCTGCAAAATCCAATGTTCAAACTATTCAAACTATTCAAACTACACAGGTACAGTAAAAGCTGTTTGGAAAGAGGTCACAGAAATGTATATGTTTCCCAGGTATGGAAAATCTGAGGAAAAAATTCAGTAAATACTGAACAGTAGGCAGTATATTTAGGGCAATTTTGTTCACCTGCCCCGCCAGATGGTTTGATACACAGAAAAAAGAAACCGTCATTGGAAAGTGTTTGGAGAAGGGCAGGCACTTTCAAAACATATTTTGTTGGTGATTGAATGAACCACCTATCAATTAAAGTGAGCAAAGAGCAAAAACCTTCAGTATTGTTCTCTGCTCTTCTTACACTATTGCATTGTTGGATAATTTTGTTATGAATTCCAAAGGTGGTTAGGTAAGATGTACCACTGTTTCTTCATTGATAGAGGAAAATATGAAGAATATCAAACGCACCAACGTACCCTTTCTGAATGCTGACCATCCAGCTGCCTTCTGATATGCCCACTGGACCTCCTCCCACAATCCTGGGACTTTTGTGGATAACACACTTCACAGAGGACAGCTCACCTGGAAAAATAGAAACATACACCCAAATCTTTTTTAATACATCCCATGTCATATGCTGTAAAAATAAAGTTTATTGTTATTATAAAATATGCATTTAATTTGAGACATAAATACAGACATATACACAGGTAATAGTGCCATATTTTTTACACAATCACAAAGGCACTTGAGCTGCCAAATGATCTGCCATAATTATCAACATATACTTATACTGACTTGTTGATATACATATATCAACATATATAAAACATAAGTTATTCTGTTTATTAGGGAAATAATTCAATATGTTCATATAGAATTTGGGTGTGATTTGAAGTCAACAGTATATGGAAAGAGACTGAGGGGTTTATCCTCTGTTGTTGAGATATTATGTGCAGAAGAATAAGTCCAACACACACA
This sequence comes from Synanceia verrucosa, assembly GCA_029721515.1. Classification (NCBI taxonomy): domain Eukaryota; kingdom Metazoa; phylum Chordata; class Actinopteri; order Perciformes; family Synanceiidae; genus Synanceia; species Synanceia verrucosa. The sequence continues at coordinate 9,360,293 of CM056556.1, forward strand.
AACACACAACAGATGCCACCATGACAACATAATGTCCTGCATTACTATAGTACTATAATTGCTGGACATATAAATGATTCCATGATGTTGTGAAAATAGCAACACAGACAGACAAACAGATGAGCAGACTGAGACACTCACCCAGTGGAATGGTGCTCTGCGAAGCATTACCTGCAAAAGGAGAAGAGACAAACAAGGGATCAGGGAGTATTAAGTGGTACAAGATAAGAGGTGACCTCATACAGAGGCACATTTCACAGCTTCATTTTTTTGGAATGAAACAATCCTTAAAAGGACCAACCCACAATATGTGTTCGCAAGTTATAACTATTTAACGTTAACTATGCTGACTGTTTTCAAATGCAAGACAGTTTTAGATTTTTAAATATACTTTTCTTTTAGTTCCATGACAGAAATTGGTGCCCAGTCATTTCTGTACAGTCAAAAATCAATTAGCGCATTATTACAACCTGCTTATGTTGTGTAATCCATCAACGTAATCTAAATTACATTAATTTGTTGTAAACAGCATTATTATTTCATGTTCTTGCAGTTTTCGTTACTGCACTGCATTACAGCAGCATTAGTGTAACTTTGATGAAATGTCCTGCAGTAGACAAAATAACATTTCTTCTGTTTGATTCCCTGTGGTGTTTAGTATAACTGGTGTGTAATAAATAGGACTAAAAATGTAAAATCATCTTCTTCAACAGCAGTTGTTTGCCTGACAAAATAAAACCAGACTGGCCTGAAGAGTCATTGATACCACACACACACACACACACACACACACACACACACACACACACACACACACACACACACACACACACGCACACGCACACACAGCCTTTACAGCCTTTATGCCTCTGGATCTTGGTCCATGTGGGAATAGTTAAAGCAAGAACTCCCCTGTCTTTCTGATGAGTTGTGAATCTCCTCTGTGTGTGTGTGTGTGTGTGTGTGTGTGTGTGTTCAGACAACCTGAACGGCTGCAAACAAATCTAAACTAGCTCTTTCTTTGACCAAGAACAATGAAAAAAAATTCAATTTCACAAAGCCTCACGTTGTTTTCCATTGCTGTGTGTCTCTATGTGTGATTGTGTGCGTCTTGCATGTACACACTCCCACGCACTCACATGGTTTTACATTGCAGTAGTCCCAGGGAATGGCAGAGTTGTTGGTGTAACACCAGGGGCCATGTTTGTCTTTATCAGGGTTTCTGCAGTAGTTTCCCTCCAGGGCAGCCATCGGCATGCCCCTCTCGCCACTGGACAAACACACAAACACAATAGATCTAATAACTTGTCTTACTTCAACATTCAGTGAGCCCAAAAGACTAAAACAAAAGAGTTTTTTCCCCCCCTTTAAGCAGATAATCCAGCCGTTGATGAAAGTACAAAGGATTTGCTGGTGATTTATGACCAAAGCTGAACAAATTCTGCCAGATAGGAACTGGACAGTCAAACTACACAGCTGTGTAGGCTCTGTCCCTCCGGACAAGATAAGGAGGTGATTTGCAAAGGAATTACTCACTGAGACAGTATGCATCCACCTACACTCACATATCAATAATACATGCTCATGCAGACATATCCCACACATGAGGGTATTCTCTTAAGAATTATAAAACCAAAAACAGAATCTTTCCCACACTGAATTCCTGGACTGATAAGGTGGAGAATTGTCAGGGACAATGGAAACACAAGAGAGGGATGCTGGATACCAAATCATAGCAATTCAAGAGTGTGTTATTGTGTTTCTAGCAGCTAGCATAACAGCCAGCTCTCACTGTGACTCCGTGACCCTAACATTTGACCCCTGGGCAAGAGCCAAGCGATGGAGCTGATTGGCTTTGAAGTGTTCCTACAAAGGAGGGGTTTGGGGTTAAAGGTGAGGAGTGAAGTGTATATCCCCCAGCCAAGTTATTACTCTGAGTAATACCTGCTGAATTAGGTCATCATCAGGGAAACACTTCTCCAGCCATTAAGAGATGCTGGAACAGCGAGTCACGGCACCCACAGGAGCCGCTTTCTCCTCTGAGGAACAAGAAGCCTGACTTGATCCTCTAACAACAATGAGACATAACTAGAGGTCAATAACAGGGCGCCTCCCCGCACTAACCACCCCATCTCAGGTTCGCACACATGGTTCTTGAAAACACTCCGACACATTCCCCTGAACACTGAGGCTGTTATGCGCTAGTATCAAAAAGAGCTAATTACTCCTTCCTCCTGTTGAAACACGTGAAACATTACTTTTCTGCTCATTGTCAGTGATTCCCTTTGATCCCATTGAGTTTTTTTTTAACTCTACACTATGTTGGATTGATGTGTTTTATGAACCTGAGCTGTGTGACATTGTGATCTCTATTATAGGCAGAGGCACTTGTCTGAAGAATATTGATGTGCAGGTCTGTTTTGTATATCATAGGAGGAGTTTGGAAAAGTTACTACGATAGAAAGAAGCAGCGATCCAGTGGCTGACCTGTTGCTGTGGTCTCTCCAGGGAGCACAAGGCAGGTTTGATCTAGTCCTTGACTGCTCTCCTTGGTAGTTCTCCCCAAAGCCTTCATAGCAGTCTGGATTTGGACAAAGAAAAGGGAAATGAAATGAGGCTTCATGTCTGTATGAGCAAACAGAGTTGAACAAAAAACATGCACAACAGGCAACATTAAAAAGCTTCTATAAACCTCCATCACCACAACAATAGTTGTTGTGCATTCCTTCCCATATTGTTGTACAGTATTACAAACTATAAAAAAAACTCGCCAATTATACGCAGAAGAACGAAAGCAATCCTTAGTTTTTGAGCTATCGTGGTTGTCACTGGATCTAGAAAAAACAGGGCTGGGAACACAAAGGCATTGTCTACAATGATACGTCATGGGTCAAAAATAGGGTTTCAAGGATTTCTGTCACCCTGTATCTCATTTCTATAGGGGGATGTAGTCAACCCTCCAGAGTAGACCACAACACAATGGCTTACCATCCCAATGCAAAGCTACATAATCTCAAAAAGGCCCTAATATCCCTTGGGAAATTTGCATTTGTGTACTTTTCTAAATCTCATGCTACCCCAAAAGGACTCCCATCCAGCATTATCCATCCACGCCATCTTTCAGTGTCCAGTGAGACCTGACGACTCTGAGATGCTGCCAGAGTTTATTAATGTGAGGCGAGGTGGTCAGTCCTTCCCACAGTCCAATAGGGCCACAGTGCTCCGCAGGGACGGGCAAATACGTACTTACTGGCCAATATGTGTGGTTAGAAGGTCTCAAGTGAACTCGTTCACAAAACATGCAGTATATAGACTGATTCTCAGTCTTGAACATGAATAAAAGCTGTTCAGTCTCTCACCATTGACAGGCTTGTTTTGGATGCCGCACTGAGGGATGCTGGTGCAGAACATTGTGCGGACTCTTGGGTCCGTAGTGAAGCACCATGGGAATTCTTGGCCATCTGGATTCCGACAGTAGTTTTCTCTGAGGTCCCTGGAAAACACAGAGAAAGGCATCCTGCAATCTGCTCAGATATAAGTGCACGAAGGTGAGTGAGTGAGTGAATGGCTGTTATAAAGAGAGTCTGACTCACTTGCAGGGGTAGGCTTCAGGTATGAAAGTGTGGTTATGGGGATACTGAGAGTCCCAGCGTTGGCAGATGAGCCCAGTGGGCAACATGTCTACTGTCCCCCTGTAGCTCACTCCTCTGCCGTGGTAACACTCAGTTGTTTCCACCACATTACTTTTAGGGGATGTTTCTGTGAAATACCAAAAATATATGAAGGAGTCGTTACTTTGTTTACAGAGAAAGGAAATAGTTTAATTAAGATTTCAACATCACTCTTCAGCCCTTTTTAACAACCAAAGCTTATGCAAGTTTTATAGGGTAATAAAAAACAAGTATAGTAGTTAAGACTCCAGGTGTTGCGGTTTTAAAGTTGAAACATGAAAGGTGTCCCCCCCCCCACACACACACACACACAAAAAATTATTTCCACAATTTGCTTGCCATGCTGCTCTCCTCTCAAACACACTTATTCAAAGACAGAGTTAAAACTCTGAAAATGCAGAGAACAGAGAGTTACATTTCTGATATTCCTCATCAGCACAAATGTCCACATGTGATTGTACCAGAAATTGAAAAAAAGACATTTATCAAAAATAGACTTGCTCAAAGGCAAAGACATGAATGAAAGCAAAAAAACAGTTGTGGATAGAGAGATGTGGGAGACTGCAGAAAGAAGTGGAGGTAAGATTTTTAAGGATGAGGCACTGCACTGAAACTTTGATGAACCAGCCTATATATTTCAGAATAATACTCTATATGATATGCATGACACACTACACATTTTTCTATTCGCCTGCTCTTCTATTATTGTTTCTCCCACTCACACATGATGTGGAGGTCCCAACTCTGGCTGTAAAAATCACACTATCCACTTCCAACATCAATTGATCAAGATGGACTACTTACCCTGATCAGAGTGATGCCAAAATAAACTGGTCAGAAATATTCAGTGTGCATATCTGTTTAGTACATGTGCAAACAATAATGAATAGTAGGCTAAGTGATTTAGCACTGAGGAAATAGTCAGTGTAAATAATGCTTTTGATATGATGAATGGCTAAACAGATTTAATATCTCGGCCACCTGCTTTCCACAGAACAGTTCACTCTGCGGGTTTAGAAAACCCACAGCATAATGAGGCTGATATGGCCAAAAAACAAGGCCGGAAATCTTATCTGCTCAACTCTTCTCTACAGCAGGGCTGCTCATTATGCATGAGCTAAACAGGTTCATTAGCCTGAGTCTGTGTGATTGTATCCAACACTGTGCAAAGCAGCAGATTTTCAGAACTCTTTAACAGACATTTTCTGTCCATACAATATGTCTAAAAATAGATATGCACCAGTTGTGACAGTAAACAAAAGACCTTGACAAAAGAACACTCTGTCTCTCTCCTCTCTGCCTTGTTTTGATTAAGACTAACTGGGTCGTAAATTTGGTCTGTTCCCAACAAACTCCCATATCAGAGCGAGAGAGTCTGTAGGAGGGGAAAAGAAAGGAGGAACAGTGAATCACTGGGTCCACATGGAGTAGTGCCATCTAGTAAACATGGTGCCAGGGCTGCTGATGATTCCAGCAGGCAAACAGGTCAGTCACAGACCCGGGAGAAAGAAGCTGGGTCCAACAATAACACTAGAGCTTTCTGGTTAATGTTCTTGAGGACCACAGTGGCTGTCTTAGTGACTCGGCACTGATTATAGGTCAGGCAGTATCTGCAAATGCAATACTAAGTAGAGACACCCAAAACACAAAGCCAGACATGACACACACACACCAAAACCTTACACATCAATCACACTACTTGTGCGAGGTGTAATGAAAGCAATGTGCTGCCTGGTGTTGTGTCTGTATGTGTAACAAGAGGTTAATGTGGAACAGTGACTGAGGCGAGTGCAGTTTGACCACCACACATAAGAGCTGGCAAAGAACAATAAACAGCAGTCCAGTGGTGCAGGGCAAAAATACACTTTCTGGCTATAAGAAAAGACATAACAGAGCCAAACCAAACCTGTGTGTGTGCGTGTGTGTGTGTGTGTGTGTGCGTACGTGTGCGTGCGTGTGTGTGTGTGTGTGTGTGTGTGTGTGTGTGTATTCCTTAAAATAACCCAAAGGGAAGGAAAGGAGTGGTAAAATGAAGAGGTACAGGAAGCTGTTAATTGTGGTGCCGTCAGTCACACCTCATGATCCTGAGCAGAACACAAACATGCCCACGCACAGACCTGAGTAGACTTCCACTTTACATGCATGATATTCATCCACATATAAACAAACATACATGCATGCTTACCACAAACTTTGATGTCGCAGTACTCCCAGGGTGTGTTTGGATCTGTGGTAAAGCACCAAGGTCTGTGGCGTCCGTCTGGGTTCCTACAATAGTTATCATCCAGGCCCTTGTCAGGGTACCTAATACAAAACATGCAGTATAACAACTTTAATGTATAGACAGAAGTGATGTAAGAGTGAAAAGCAAAGCACAAAACAATCACACTCTCTGGCTTGAAGTTATATTGGCACAAAACATGCATTGACCTGTAAAGTGAGTTATATTTTATTGCTTCTGAACAGAATAGAGGTGGAGAGGTAATTCACTCTTGCACGCAACTGAAACATTAGGAACTGGAATGATGCAAGGACTCCATCTGTGAATCTGTTCAGAGCTCAGGGGAGCGAGCCAGATAATAGGCGGCACCACTACAGGTGTTCTTCAGTAAGTCATCCCAAAGTTCCACATCCCTCCAGGCCTCCAGCCTCCAGGCATGCAGTATCAGGCTGTGGGGCCCTCTCATTGCATTAGTGCTATAAGCAATCTGGGACCTCATTTACACAAACACTGGGATGATTAAGGATGTGTTAACAAGTCCCCTCTAATCCAGACCACCTGCCATCCAACTAACTGGAACACTCTAATGACACTGAGACGTGCACACAGCAGACATGCACATACACAAACAAGGATAGGATCATGTACTGTAAGGAACACTAATGCGGGCTAAAATATATGGCCTCTCTAAAATAGGTATGACTTGTCTCATGGCTGGAGACAAGTCTACTTTATAATCTGTTGAGAGCTTAAAGGAATTTGGTCCTATTAAGTGAGAATGAAGACTTTTCCCACCATAGCGCTGCTAAAAACATACAATTACACACTGGATTCTGATGGCATTCCTTCAGGGAAAAGCACACTAGATGACTCCAAATCACTCCATAGTTGGTGCACCACAACCATGGGGAACTATTGAGCGAATTTACAAAGTATTCTCATGCTTTTTTGCTATATTGCATGTCCATGTGTGTGGGCCTCAGTGTGATTGAGCATGCACAATTTAATGTGATGCTGAGTGATGCAGATGCATGGGAGTGTACTGTATGACTGTATATGACTCGGTGTGTGCATTACCTCTTGGGGTGGTACAGGTGCTTGTGTGGATCCTCCAGGTCCCAGCGCTGGCATTCTTTTCCACTTTCTGTGTGGTCCATGGGTCCTTTGTAATCTTCCCCATTACAGTTCATACATTCAACTACACGCACAAAAACAGACATCCACAAACACACAGACCAAAAGGTTAGAGGAACAACAGAATGAAACAACCAAAAAAATCACTTCACCAACAAAAAAAAGAACAGGCAAAAAAAACTGAGAGCACAGAATGGAAATAAATCATGGTATTTTATAGCTACGGGTTGACAAAGTAATAAACTTGGGCATAGTGCATCATCCAGTTTAATGCATTTTACTGTGGGTCATGATTTTCTACCCCAAAGTGGTCATGCAACGTTTTGCAATAAAGCCTTTCATAAATAGTGGATAAATCTCCCTTTTTGTAAGCATTATACACATACACTTAATGTACAGACACACTTACTACGTGTCACACTAATGATGGCAATGATCTCTTTGATGTTAGAAGGCACCGTGCACGGTGACTAGTCCACACTGTCTAGTGTAAATAACAGAAAACATGCAGATTAGAAACAGATGTTTATGAGTCCACTGCTGTCATGACAGAGCACATTTAATACCACTGGCTTGCATGTGCATGTGTTTCCACACGCCTTGTTTGCATGTCTGTGTGTATGTTTCCTATTAGGACCAGCTAATTTCTGGAGTAAAACCTTCCAGTTCTTTTCTTCTGGACAAACACTCCATCAAAAAAGTAATTATATCTGTTGTACAACTGTGATAACCCAGTGGGACACCATATGTGAGGTGGAGAGCAAGAAGGATTCCCATCCTGTCTTATCGTAACACAGCTTGGTTCCTCATTAAGGTGATCCAGTGTCATACATGCAGAGGAAACAGCCCCTCTGACAGCATGAATCCCCAGGGATTAGATAAAAGAGGTCATTATCATCGCTTTCTTCAGGGAGACATCAGCGCCTGACAGTAATATTGTGGCTGAAACATAAGCGGGAAAGGTGGTTTTTTTTTTCATTGCAAGTTTTACTTATACAGACCCATACCTCCAATTCAGCAGTTACCTGCTACGTGTGCTACAGGGATGAATAAAATAGCTAACAAAGCATCTAGACGAGAAGACAGGAGATTAATATCCTCTAATTTTCCAACACCAGCCTCTGAACTGCACACCTGGAAATGGCTGCAGCTGGCATCCCCAAATAAAGCACATGTACGCCCCACACACACACACAGATGCAGAGCGGAGTACCTTTAGAGCCAGCGCTGCTCAGTCCAAAGTGCTACGTGACTGCCTAATGTGCTGCAGCTCATTTCAAACTATCAAGACTCAATTGGTGAGCAATTTGCATCATGGAATGGGCATTATTTTAAGATAAATATCTGCTCAGATACATACAGACATACAGTATTGTGTGTGTGTGTGTGTGTGTGTGTGTGTGTGTGTGCTTTATGTCCACATTGGGGTCACACACTTGACTTAATACCAGTTGTTTGGGGACGGCATGTGCAATTGGGGACAAAGTCCATGTCCCCAATTGTTCAAACCTTGATTTTGGGTCAGTTGGTAGGGTTAGGGTTAGGTTGAAGTATGGGGGTTAGTTGTTGTAGTTAGGCTTAGGGTAAGTTTTTAGGAAATCCAAGTTTGTCCCCAAAGGGAGGGTAAAAATGCCTATATAATTCCAAAGGTGACTTAAACCAACGTGTGTGTGTGTGTGTGTGTTTGTGTAGCCTACCCTGTGAACACTGTGGGATGCCACACTCCTGGTGTCTGAGATGTGGCCGGGGGTCAGTGGTAAAGCACCATGGACCAACAGTGGAGTTGTCTGGGTTGCGACAGAAGTTTTCTCTGAGGTCCTTCTTCCTGAATCTCTTCGACGTGAATCTGTCAGGAGCAGAGCCGCAGTTACACAAACAGGCACATGAACCAAGACTGTTCGCCAGATATTTCAGCTGGCATGTAGAGCACTTCTTATTGAAAAAACACACAAGGTCACAGTGTCTGTTGTTTTAATATATATATATTTGACAGAATGACAAATGCTCTATTCATGTATGAGAGTGAAAGCTGCTGATGGCTGAAACCTGTCTGTAAACATGACCAGTGGAAATTAAAGAAGTGTAAAAGTAATTGATGGGGACGATAAAGGGTCGAACCGCAGATGACAATATGTTATTAATGAGAGAAAACTCATTGATATGTAGAAGCTGAATGTTAGTTTTCTATGAGGCTGGTTCTGAATGTAGTATAAACACACTGACAAATGACTCATATCTTCTACATCAGGCAAGCACATGGCTGTGGTCACCAGTTGGAATGATGGACATAGTGTAGTCTTTGAGGCGAGCTGTGTTTTTCCACATGATGATGAAATGATAAAGTTCAGAAGTAGCCTTTCAGTGAAGTGGGTAATGACAGAAATGAGAAGGCCTTTGCTGCACAATCAGAAGAGAAGAGAAACCTTTCATGGATAAAAATGTAATTTGTTCTTGTGTGTGCGAGTGTGTCACAGGGTTTCCCGTGTCTGAAAGCCAACTGATAAAACATACAAAGCGCCTGGGTTTAATTACCTGATCTACAGAGACATTAACAGCAGCCTGATAAAGCAGGTTCACTGGAGGTACAAGTGTACGCTGCCCTCTTTGATTTGTCTGCTGCAGCGACATCTCACTACAAAGCCTTTCAAAGTCATTTAATACCTCAGAGTACAGGGGAGTGGAGAAGGAAGGAGGCAGTGTGTCGTTCAAAGACAAAAAAGTCTAAGACTATGAAGGTGTTGTTGCTGAGGTTCTCTGAATATTAATATCTAGCACGTGATAAACTTTGCCTTTATTGTACGGGTATTTTTACGGTCCTCTCTTGACACACAATATTGCTGTTTTTTTTGTTTTAACATAGATGATGAAAGACGATAACTGCATATCACTGGTTTGATGTTTCAGACACCATAGCAACATTTTTTCCCACTTAAGAAAATCTACATCTACATTTACTAGAGTGAACATGAGAATAAATACTCACTTACTTGTAAAGGATAAGTGCACTTAAGTACAATAAGTGCAAGTTGCTTACCCGACAATTAATTAAGATCAGTTTAATTTTGACACTCATACTGTAATCCTGAAGAAGACATTGCTTCACTCACATCTTTTGTCTTTAAACTCCACTTAATTGACTCAGCTTTAGAAAAACACACACACACACACACACACACACACACACCTAGATAAACAGTAGGGCTGCAGAAGGAAATGATCTATGACTCTGTAAAGCATTACGATGAGGTCAGTTCTGATGAATGACTGCTCCCAGGAGCCTAATCAACCCCTAATATATCATACTCATATACACACAGAGACACATACAGACTAGCCCCTAGCTACTAGCTAATTGCATCACTAACAGTAAGAAGCAGCTTTAACACGTCTTTGTTTGACATTGTGGTGAAAAGTACATCAGATTCTTACTTGTGCTCATGAGGAAAAGAAGAGGCCCAGGCTTGGCACTGGATGCCGCTCACCGTCACTGATCTCAGCCCCCTGTAGCTCTCACCTGTGCCCACAATGCACTCCCTCACGTAGTCTGAAAGAGACAGGATGAGAAGAGACACACGAGATGACAGCAAAAGAGAGCCAGTCAGTATGATGAGCCAACAACCTTATCGCGAGTGCTGTATACACATGGATGATGAAGATAACAGACAGAAGGAGCCATAATGCAGAGCTTAACAAGAACGGGACAAAGCCCAAAGCCGAAAATCTGTTTTCCTAATCTTCTGCAAAACATTTGGATCCAGTAAAACAGTCTACACAGTTTGCATGTTCACTGTTGTGGTCAGTCAGAGTCAAGTGGGGTGGGGGTTTCCATCGTTTACACAAACTTAATGACAGAAAATGAACCATAATGTGCTGCGACACAATAAACACGACAATGGTCCTTGCTCTTACTTCACTTACTCTTGAAGGATGGCATTACGACAAAACCACAATGACAATGACAATAGGTATTTATAGAGATATAAAAAATCTCCTGCATATATTAAAACAGCAAGGAGTACACTGAGGCAATACTGCTGCCTGGAAGTGAGACTATGTTGAGAGTTTTTTTTTCCTGATGGATGACGGGGGAGGGAGGGGGTGAACTACTGCAGTATCAGCTGGTAGAGAGAAAAGGTGGATCCGTAGAGGGTACCTTTTTTTTGATACAGTTGGTAGTTGAAGTCCTGTTGGCTCTGAGCTCCTGGTGAGTTCCTGTCGAACGACAGCCACTGGCATTTCCTGTTTTTATGATCATAGATGAACGCTCTGGAGAATAAGGTGAAAAGTGGAGGAGAAATCAAGAGGTGAAGAGTGCATAAGTACATAATGACAGGTGAGCTGGTGTAGGAATATTCAAAGCAGATAGGAGACCTGCTAAACAAGCCGGACAACATTAAACGGGAGACACCGTGTTGCTGCCTGTGTTTTGACAGGCATTCATTCAGTGTGAGAAAGTCACACAAACAGCTGGATTTGTGGGGCTATAAAAGCAGACATACCTGCAGCTGAACGGGAGTCTTCTGTTGCGGCTGCAGGCTTTGGCACACTTGGACATGCTCACCTTCTTGCTTTTGGTCAAGTGGGGGGAATCAGGAGACATGAGAACCAGCCGTATGCCATCAGTCTTCTGGTAGTCCTGCAGAGCATTTCTTTTGCCCTCTGATACACAATTACATAACATGTCCATAACCATTTAGCAGTGGAGTCTATCACCACATTCTGACGACAATGATTACCGTTTAATTTAACATTTATCTGTACTTTTTCTTATAAAAGTAATGAAAAATAAAAGTATTTTACTGCAAGGTTAAATATTATTACTATTATTATTAATTCACACTAGCTAACCCCTCTCTGTGGTCCAGGAGGCAGGGAGGATAATCCTCTAATGAGCCCAGACTGAGAACAATGTGTGAATTAGTGTGCTTTAACTGTTATTAATCAACAGGACCTAATAGGATGTGCAGTCATTCATCACTAACCCCAGTGAAACCAGGGCTGGCACGCCCACACACACACACACACTCGCACACACACAGCACTGTACAGTTAGACATTTACATTTAGACTAAAAATCTGCTTTCTACTTCACCTGCAGCTCAAACCTGTGCACTGTATGCACTTCAGTCGACTCAGGAGTTCTTATCAACACAGAAAAAACAACTTAATCGTGTTGTGTATCTATTAAAAAGGTGCATGAGTAACCAAAGTCATCAACATAAACATCATTGGGGTGTTTGTAGATGCGGGAAGCATCCAGAACTTGAGTTCACACCGAGCGCACTGCTGGAAAACTACAAGGTGATTTTAAAATTAACATTTTAACAAGGGTCATTGTCAGCAGTTTGCATCAGTTCACTTTATCATAGAAGTTAGGAGTTGTGTGATCCATTAAATAATGCGTCTCTATGCGGGCTAATGCGCTCTGGCACGGAGAGACAGAGTTGAGATTAAAAAGCTTCTGCTGGATCGATATAAAGACACCAGAAGCCTTTTCTCATTTCTTCCACGAGTGACCAACTCTCATGACTAACACTTTGACTAGGCCATATTGTTAAAAATTAAATCCCAGAAAACATGTCACGATTAAAAAAACTACACTACACTGTAAATACAAGAGAGGACTATTAAATAATATTAAACTGTAGACTACATAACATGACAGTAAAGTTATGTTAATACAGCGTGTCTTAACGCACAGAGCAAGAGCCAAGCTGGCAGCATACATGGCTTCATCCAAACTCAACTTACCAGAATATGAAATGACAAAGAGTCCGATCATGAGCTTGTAAATCCACATCTCCGCGTCACAGAAGAGCAGTTTGAGGAAGAAACGGTGAAACGCCGTGTGCTGCGCTGTCGGTCTGCAACCAGGAGATGTTGCTTCCACCACTGCACAGATGATGCGTCTCCTCCTCTAAGTACTTCCTCCCTCCCTCCCTCCCTCCCTCTCAGTGCCTGTCTGTGACTTTATCTCTCTCTCTCTCTTCCTCTCTCGCCTTTTCTTTGTCTCTCTCACTCTTTCCAATGAAGATTTCTAACAGCCTTCAGCTTCAGTGAGAGTGCTGAATTATGGCAATGTCTTATCAGTGTACATGATCACTATGTAATAAGCATTATTTATTTTGTTACAGCAGCAAAGAGGATAGAGCAACATTACAGTAAGGGTCCTTATACTGTAAAAGAACCAGTGACATCAGAAAACAAGTATAAAAAAAAAAAAAAAAAAGTCAAAATGAGTAGAGTAAACAATATCTAAGTGTCTAAATAAGCAAAAGACAAGATGGAAAACTGAGTCAACACAAATATAGATACGTATTGCACATGTGGAGAAGTGAAAAACAGCTGCTGCTGTGATGTGTTGAAATACTGTTATTTGACTCATCAGGTCTCGTTTGTAAAAGAGGTTGTAATCTCAGTATGACTTTCTAGCAAATAAAGCTTATATAATTTATTGTGTCATATATTCTGACTCAATCACCAGGAAAATAGTAAGCAAATTGTGGATCCCCCTGCCTCCATGTATTCCAAGAAAATCTATAATAGCATGATATATTTATAGCTATGCACGTCATGATGCCCCCTCAGAACGTACAAAAATATATATTTACAGATGTCTTCTAAATTCTTCAATGAATTAAGAGAAATTTAAAAATCCTGTGAAACACAATTATTTCTGATAGAGGCGCACTATAATTCCCTGTGGAAAATATAATAATAAATGTATTTATTCAACAGATTCTGTGTCCATCCCTCTTGGACACGTGGCAGCATCCCACTCAATCATCTTCTTGTATCTGCCAAGCAGCACAGTGTGCACAGTGAAACAGATATTGGCAGGGACTTGTCAGCGCTGGGAAACACAGCGGAGATGTAAAAGAAGAGGGGGAGGAGTGTGTGTGGGGTTGTTTATGCTACTTTCCTTCTTCCCCCCTCGTGTCAGATAAGAAGTGAGTTACTTGTGGGGGGGTGCATGAGGACAAGACAACCCAATCTATCTGCTGAGTGTCATCTCTATTTCCAGCGATGACAGCATGTGATAGGAGATGCGACACTTAGCCGGCCTTAGCATTTTCTCCTGTCATCCAGTGACAGGAAATAGACAGCATATTGGTTATCACAGTGCAGATTGAGAGTTTGTGCAATGCGAGGATTCCTAGTATTTTCTTTAAACAGAAGAATACATGGATAAATATGCAGGGAGAGACAGACAGACTCCACCTACAGCTCTTCTCTGGTTCAATGAGTAATGCTCCAGCGGCTTCTTAAGAGGACCACAGAGTCATTCCCAATAATAAACAATCAGCCATGAGTCAGAGACTTTCACCGGAGCAGAGCACAAGGCTCTCTCTCTACCTTCCTTATGTACAAACACATTTAACACAACCACACTTGGCATCTCTTGCATGCATTCAGACTCTCCTCTGTCACAGTCACAAACACGCATGCTCGTACATAACGAGCAGCAGATTGAGCCGCTTTGAGCCCCCATCACCACAATCTCATTACTGACTCCCCTAGCAAGAATCCAGTGGGTGTTTTCTCTGCGTCTGAGAGCAACGACTTCTAGAAAAATGGAAATTAGAGAGACCCAGTAGCCCACTGCTCGCTCATATGAGCGCTGTCACCATTTGAGACTCTTCACATCTGTGACTGGTTATTGCCAGAAACTTCATATCTCCATGCAGCTGGTAATGGAGGGAGGAAGTTCAGCAGGAGATGGAGATGATATGAAGAGTGAAAATACTGAGATAGTGTAGATGAAGAGCAATGCGAGTAAAATGGATGGACTGTAAGAGGAAGGCACAATACAGAGCAGTGTGCTGAAGGCTGGCCTGTCTCAGTGCATATTTGTGGAGTGTGGCGAGTATTAATAGACTTCCTGCAGATTTGTTTGGAAGTTTTTGTGTGCTTTCTATAGCGTTTCTCCTCTGCAATGTGTTTTCATCTGCAGCAAATTAGTTGAACCTCACTGTGACCCCTAATCCGTATGACCTTATGTACAAGAGATGCAGTGGGATGGGAAGCTGAGAGAGGGGATGACGGGATAGTTTGAGTGAGAAGGGGAGAGATAAGGAAAGTGGAAAGGGACTCAGATGGAGGAAGTGCAGAGCAGAGGTGGCTCAGGTCGCTCTGATGAGGCATTTAAGGGTTGTGTGTGTGTTTGTGGGGTTAGTGATGACAGTGGTGGGTCTAGATGCTATAAACACAGATACTCTGTTAAGAGATCCTCCTTTAAACAAACACACACTTCCTGTTGTCAGTGCGTGTGATTGTAGTCACTTCTCGTAATTGAGATCTGCTGACAGTTACGGGTAACACAAATAAACTGCGCTCACGCACAATCTGTCCACAACAGTTAAGAAATATGGCTTCTCGGGTGAAATGTGTGTAAAACCAGATCTTTTTTTTTTCCCGCATTCAGCCAAGTCATGACTCCATTTGAGTTTTCAGGTCGAGTGACTGGGCTTTCAGAGTGGGTAGCATGCAAAACGTTTAACACATCAGTTCAGTATCATGTACATGACTGAGTCACCATCACATCCTCAAAAATAGCTTTAAAGAGGATCAGATGTCTATTACAGATATACAGTAAAACACTCAATAGGCCATCGATTTTTCTTCACTCTCTAAAAGAGAATAACTGCTTTTATTATTATCACAGACATACTGAAAGTTACTCTACCGATCACAGAAAAGCAGAGCGCAGTTTACTAATGACTCATGACGTGCTGAGTCATTCAGAATTGAACAAAGTTGTCATGTCTGCAAATGTGTCCTGGAAACTGCATGGATTTTTTTTTTGAGGGGAAAAAAAGTGATTTTACTTCCCACAAATGAACCTTTTGTGAGTAAAACTTACGGTACATATTGTGAGTCTGCAGTCGGTTTCTTATTAGACAACAAAATTTCACAAACAACAAGAACAAGATAATTCTAACTAATCGTTTCAACTCCACTGAACACGTCTAGTTCACAGTCCACGGTCCTTTTGTCAGTACTTCCTCCTGTGTTTATGGGTGTTGATGTGAACATTTGAGGCAGAACCTTGGAACAATTCATTAGCAAAAAACGGCCCGGTGAGTTTGTATATCCACACAAGCCATAACTGTTTAAATGACACATCCTTTAGCATGGTACACATGAAGCGTGTCGCGCAAACACATCAACATCCCACACGTACTCTATTGTGCCGGCCCTTTGACAGCAGATGCAAGTCACTCAAGTGCAAGTGCACAACACTGAAACTAACTGGAAAACACACAAATAGGTCATGTTTACATGCCATATTGTAAAGGAAGGACTATTATTTTGTGCTATTGTTTTGCTTTCAGATACAAATGTCTATTTTTGAAAGCACCCTCCAGGATTCTGTGGTTTACAGAAGTGCCTATACTTCCCTTTGGGACCTGTTCATTAGAGCTTGAAATCAACTTAGAATTACTCAAAAAAAAAAAAAAAAAAAAAAAGTGAAATCTGTCACTGACCACACACAATGAATGAAACTCCAGTGTAACCATCAAAGATTAAGTGTTTAAACGTTTCACTTGCACACACAAAGAATCTAAAATCTGGAATTTAGCTTCAGCTGAAGCTTTGCAAGAACTTCACATACCTACTGCATGGACAAAAAAGACAGCCAGGATAGGAAACCAAACACTGCCTGAAGGGAGAGTGGAGAGCAGGTCTTTAAACAGTGCCTAAACCTGTGTTTCTTCATTTCTTACACATCTGTGAACAGTCAGCTTGTCTTGTCTGCTGCTTACTGCTAATTTACCCCCACATGACTCAAGTAGAACTGGAGACGCACAGGGGAGGGAGGGTGGTCGGTAAAAACAACAGAGGGGGAAAAGACTGTTCTGGGGCAGCAGGTACATTTCATCCCACATGTGTCTGTGTCAGACCTCATATGTGTAATTAACATGATGTTGATGATGAGCATGCAGACTCAGTCTATAGAGCCCAGGTGAGTGATTCACCAGACAGGCACACAGGTAACTTGAAGCATGAAAACACATACACTGTTCTGCAGGGTCTTTAGGAGCAAGCTACAAAGGTTTTACCAGTCCACCCACTCTTACGCCAGTGGCAAAACCACGACCAAGTGACCTCTTTTTTTCCCTACCATATCTCTGTTGATCAATCTTGTATCCATTTTGTCAGTTGTGTGAGCGCATTGATCAAATAAGTAGAAAAGTGTGAGAGAGCAGATCTCCACCAAGAATGTCTGCAGCGACCACAGCTGGACTATTTGACTGGATTAAAACAAAGATAATACAAGTCCCACCCGTCTAGACTCACACGATACAATCTCTTTTTCATCTATACAGATGTCTGCACCATGGATGTGTAATGTGCTCCGGTTAACCAATAACAGCAAGGCAATGTAAGCTCAATTTGGTGTACAGCAGATGATAGGATGAATAGATGAAAATAATAAACAACACTATAAAGAAAACAACAAAATTAATAGGCTACAAATAATAAACTACAGATTAATTTCATTCCATTAGGCTATCGTTTTCACAGCTTAAGGGTGCAAACAGTTATTATATTATTATAGGGTTTCTAATTTTGAACTGCAACCTGGACCCACTCAAAAAAAACCAAAAAAAAACGGAGTAGAACTCCCCGATTAAGCAATATCCAGCTGCTGAAGGGATGCAAATCACCTGAAGTTGTTAGGTAAACAAACAAAACAGTAAACCAGAAAAATAAAAACATACAGCATATATTTATATATGTTTTCATATTCACAAAAAAAAGCATATACAAAGAGACAACAAAATACCTGATCCCATGAGGAGAATGACATCTACTCTTTTCCCCCACAAACCTAACACCTCATGTTACCAGTTAATATATGTTAGGCCCCACTCTGAACACAGAAAATCCACAAATCAATCCCCAATCTGGGCTGGAATGTGTCCTGTTGAGAGCGCTCACCTGGACAGAGTTTCCAGTGTTACGCCTGTCAATTACACACACTCACGCACAGCTCACCATCTGAGAGACAAGCCAAGGTATCAAGAACAAGACAAGCGTGTGGTCATGTTTACGGGTTTGGAAAAGCCTGCGGCATTTCCTGATAATCCATGCCAAGAGTGTGTTTGGTGTTATTTCCAACCCTCAGGTTGTCTAACACCAAACTTTCCCTCTCCCCCTATCTTACAAATATACTGTAGTTAAGGTTTCCTTAACGATATTTGCTCATATTGTTGCCAGATATGTAGGGAGTGGGGGTTTTGTAAGAACATGTGCCAAAAAATTGTAACAATCACAGGAAAATAGCTGACACCTATTTAGGATGCCTTTAAGGGACTTAATCCCTTAAAGGCATCCTAAATAGGTGTCAGCTATTTGATGCTATCTGTACTTTCCTTTTGTGGCAAAAAAAAAAATCCAAAGTTCCATAATGCTTAAAGATTTATGTACAAATGTTTAATCCAAGTGTGGAGGGAAAGTGTGTCTCATACAGGAACACACAGTACACCAAACAGTAAGGGACTGGTTTCGGTTTTTTTTCCGGGATGACCCTGATGTCCTTAGACTGTGTTTTATGGTGATGGAAAAACTGTGACCTTTCTGTTACTGCTTACAGGAAGTGTATACTTTTGTCAGTTTTGGAAAAATACAAATGGTTCCAATTAAAAATCTTGCCGCTAATGTAAACCACAATATAGTGACCAGGGAAGTTTATCCTGAGAGTTGATTGCCCCGGGGTGTCATGACCCAGAGGCTGCAGAGAGTGTTGGATCTAAATTTAATGCTAATAGTGCAATCAAAGTGTCATTGAGCTGCAAGAATGCTCCAAAAATAGCATTCTCTGGTAAAAGTCTACGTAAATGCATGCTGTATTACGATCAAATGAACTTTAGAGGGTTTTACTAATGACATGGATCTTTGGAGATCCAGTCATGGGTCATGTTGTTGATGCAGCATCCATCTCATGTGTCATTTCCTGCAATTAGTGGAACAAACTCAAAAAGCCACTCTCTGACTTCTACTCAACCACCAATGAGTCATGCAGTTGTTCCAGCTTTGAAGGCTTTAGATTGGGTGAAATGTTATGATTTAGGGAACCTAACACTGATAGGGTTTTTTTTTTCTTCTTTTTTTGTAGAAATACTTGGCTCAGTGGGTAAAAAGAAAACCTGATTGAATAACTATGCTGAAAAGTGGTAATGAGGTTAAAACAAAAGAAGAAAATGCATGTCACTCAAAACCAAACGCCTGTACTGTAAGAATCATTGTTCTGTTTGACATCACAACAATACCAGAATAGTTGCACCAACATGTTGATTAAAAAGAACAAGTTAGAACACAGTTTTCCTATCAGACAGGTTTTAAATAAATCCCCAGTGAGCTAAACCATTCACATAGACTCAAAAACAAATGAACCAAAAATGCAATGTAATAATTGTGCAGATATTTGCCACAGTGGCACATCAATTTTGTATTTACCATGTTTACTGTCTATTTCATGTTTGTGTCATGCTGCTGCATTGAAAGAAAGCTGCTAAACTGCCTTTCACAACAATGACAATAAAGTTGTATTCTATTCAATTCCACTCTATTCTAAAATACAAATAAAATGCTTTACTGACAGAGGTAAATATTTTTTTTTTAATTTTAAATGAGGTAATTATTTCAATGTTCAATTGTATTTTCTATCCAAATAAATAGTTTAAAACCTATATTAAAATATGAAGGTTTGAGTCTGGCCTACAAGCATTTCATCCCCTTTTGCAGTCACTGGTCATATTTCTGCCTAAGAGCAGAGGACAACAGGAAAGCTGCTGAATGTGCTGAACTGACTCAGTTAAACTCTGATCACTTTGATCCCATATGTCAGCAATAAAGTTCATAAATTGTCATAATCCAAAGGAACAATCCCCAGAACTACAAAAACAACCTTTTTTTTAACTTATGAAGTATTCCAAATTGCAAACTGAAAAGAGATGTCGAACATGAGATGTCTCTGCTTTTCCTGTCTGTAACTTCTTAAGCCAGGCATGTTAAAGGGTACGACCTCGTCCCCATTTACAAGAGTATCCCGTTACAACCTTCCTTCTGCACATCGCTACATAGCACACATACAAAGACCTCCCAGTCTGACACATCTCCAAGAAAAACAAACGTCTTTTTGCTCTCAACTCCAAACTGTGGCTGTATTGATTCTTAGATTACCATCAGATAAACACAACTACCATCAAGTAAAGCGCTCATAATGCACAACTACTCTGCTGTTAGCATCTGGCTCTCTGCTGCTGCCCGGGGCAGGAGATGGCCGAGCTGTCTGTGTCAATAATGTTTCCAGTGGCATCACAAGACCTCAGTGGGACACACTATGGCATCAAACAGCTTTTCATTTGGAGAGAGCCTCCATCGTCCTCCTCAGGCTGGTATTTATGTGAAAGAGCATTTGTACTGGTTTGTACTAAAGAATGGACCATAAGAAGAAACAACATTTTTTTTAAAGAGTGATTATGTATGCTCCACGGTGGCCATTTCTCCTGTACATTAAAGTTGTAGTTGGTGATGTCAGAGAACTAGAAGATTAGAAGTGGCACCTCCTCTCAGCCTCCTCTAAGCTCCACCTTCTCCTGTCAGTGCTTTGTCCAATGCCACGCCCCCACAAACGCAAATTCGTTGCTGCCTTTTCTGCCTCCGACTTTGGTGGAAGTGGTATTTTTGGCTGACCTGACTCTCGCCAGATGAATTTCGTTCCGCCTAGCTCCACACATTCATCTGGGACTGCTCCATTGGAGACGTATTTCAGAAGGCGGGGTCTTATCAAAAATCCTTGCATGTGATTGGATAAACCACTTGTACGTCATCTTTAATGACTACTACTACTACTTTAATGCTACTAATGCTACCCTGATGAGAGCGACGCTTCTCCGCCACGTCACAGCTATGAAAATCCCGCCCGGTGATCCTGATTGGCTCAGTCTGATTCTTTTCCTTCCTTTTTCTGAACACATAATGTATTGACTGCTTTCAGGGTGGAAGGAACATTTCACCCAGTATAACAAAAAGTGTTTCTGAACAGAATGACAGACTATAGCTTTAATGTGTGTACTGTATGCACTAATATGAATGAATGTCTAACTTAAAGGGCAACTTTGTAGAATTTCATCTGGCTTAGTTTTGTAATGTGGGTGGTATGTGCAAATGAACAATGTTGCTTCTGCTGTGCACCCAGAGCTCTCCACTCCTTTGCATCATCCAGCAGGTGAGCAGGACGGTTGGGTGGAGTTCTGGGTGCAGCGTGTAAGAAGGTTGAATGGTATTCATTTGCATATACTGACATTGTTATACGAGCATTGTAGTGCTACAAAGGTTAAATATCTGCTAAGTTTGCCCATGAAGGGTAACTTAACAACCCCTGAAAATCTTGTTTTTGCTGACCATCATTGTGCTTCCCCACTCTCCATCCTGAGGCAAGCTATTAGGTAGTATTAGTAGAAGCTTTAGGGTGTGTCAGTGCATGGTGACATCACAATTTGCTGGGAGTAGTTACACAAGACACAGCACACTTCTGATCATAGCCAAAAACAAATACCACCCACAAATGATGTGTGGTGTGGTCAAAAAAAAGACAGGGTGTTACATTGGGTTCATTCTAATTTCTTAAATGTATGTGACGTAACTAGGCAGGGAAGGAAAAAAAAAAATGACAGGGCTGTTTGACAAACCAACAAATACTTCATACACAAACACAGTGAATCACAGATGGGAAAGCGCTTCCCTTTTTCAGCAGCTGTCTCTTTCTCCAGGAAGTATGACATGTTTGGTCTGCTCCAGGCTGAGCCAAAGCAACTGGCCACAGATGGGACAATAAAAAGGAGAACTTCCATGTCATAACAATACAACACTTTTATTGTGAATAAATATTTGCACAATTATCAACACCATATTATAAATGTTTTTCTTTTCTTTCATTTTCTCTTTTATACAGTAAATAGTATTAGTGTACAAATGTATACAAAATTTATTCAGGCTAATTAAGTTCCACAAAAGAGTAATTCATGATCAGTATTAAAGCACAATCAGATATCGGAGGGACACGCACATGCCTGCACATAGACACGGGACCCCCGGGGTAAAACACAAGTCAACACGCGACTTTGATATACAGGCATAACCTGAACACTCAACAAGGTCACAATGAAGGCAAGGTGGAGAGAACTCAACTTCCATTGACAAAAAAGGCGAAAAAAATAAAAAAAAAAAACAACTCAAGGTTAAAAGTGTGATATTTATGACTTACGGTAATGTAAGGCAATGAAAACTACCACTGGTCCAAGTGTATTCTCAAAGTTCTCTCCAACAAGCCCTGATGCTGATCATACGCATAGACAGCATTCAAACACAAGCTCATCCCATAACGTTGCAGAGTTTCAACACTGAGCATTCAGCATCTGCTTCACAGCACTTATAGAGCAAAACAAAGAGGAAACAAGCATAAGGGGAACAGCATGGAGGAGGAAAACAAAGAAACAGTCATTTTTGATATGCCTCATTCACAAGTCATCTTGGCTCCTGAGTCCAGTGATCCAGAAAAGAAACACAAACGGGACTAATAAAGAGGTGCTGGAACACAAAGCTCAAGTCTGGTTTAGGTTTGTTTTGACTGTGGAGGAAAATGATACTCATTTCCCATAATCAAAATCACTGGTTGTGTCTACACTGCCTGGGCCACATACACTATATTGCCAAAAGTATTCGCTCACCCATCCAAATAATCAGAATCAGGTGTTCCAATCACTTCCATGGCCACAGGTGTATAAAATCAATCACCTAGGCATGCAGACTGCTTTTACAAACATTTCTGAAAGAATGGGTCACTCTCAGGAGCTCAGTGAATTCCAGTGTGGTTCCAACTGTGATAGGATGCCACCTGTGCAACAAATCCAGTCGTGAAATTTCCTCACTCCTAAATATTCCACAGTCAACTGTCAGCTGTATTATAAGAACGTGGAAGTGTTTGGGAACGACAGCAACTCAGC
This sequence comes from Synanceia verrucosa, assembly GCA_029721515.1. NCBI lineage: Eukaryota > Metazoa > Chordata > Actinopteri > Perciformes > Synanceiidae > Synanceia > Synanceia verrucosa. Next base: position 9,383,335 of record CM056556.1, read on the forward strand.
CACGAAGTGGTAGGCCACGTAAACTGATGGAGCGGGGTCAGCGGATGCTGAGGCCCATAGTGTGAAGAGGTCACCAACTTTCTGCAGAGTCAATCACTGCAGACCTCCAAACTTCATGTGGCCTTCAGATTAGCTCAAGAACAGTGTGCAGAGAGCTTCATGGAATGGGTTTCCATGGCCGAGCAGCTGCACCCAAGCCATACATCACCAAGTGCAATGCAAAGCGTCAGATGTAGTGGTGTAAAGCACCCCCCCCACTGGACTATAGCGCAGTGGAGACGTGTTCTCTGGAGTGACGAATCGCGCTTCTCCATCTGGCAATCTGATGGACGAGTCTGGGTTTGGCGGTTGCCAGGAGAACGATACTTGTCGGACTGCGTTGTGCCAAGTGTAAAGTTTGGTGGAGGGGGGATTATGGTGTGGGGTTGTTTTTCAGGAGCTGGGCTTGGCCCCTTAGTTCCAGTGAAAGGAACTCTGAATGCTTCAGCATACCAAGACATTTTGGACGATTCCATCCTCCCAATTCTGTGGGAACAGTTTGGAGCTGGCCGCTTCCTCTTCCAACATGACTGTGCACTAGTGCACAAAGCAAGGTCCATAAAGACATGGATGACTGAGTCTGGTGTGGATGAACTTGACTGGCCTGCACAGAGTCCTGACCTCAACCCGATAGAACACCTTTGGGATGAATTAGTGCGGAGACTGAGAGACAGGCCTTCTCGTCCAACATCAGTGGGACGAGAATGGTATGCCACATGAGCTCCTATGCGAGTTAAGGCAGGTGACCTAATACTTTTGGCAATATAGTGTACATTTGAACAACTGCAGCAGATTTGGCCCATTTTACGACATATTACTGCCAGGGCTACCTTCTCTCCTATACTGTAGCAAGCATTAGCATAGAAGCATACATGATAGGAATACAACTCTGATCAATTGTTTCATTCAGGTAACCGTTAGAGCTACTATGTAGGCACTGGGAATTTGATGCATCAAAATGAAGACAACCAAAGCTGTCGGACCAAGTATAAAGATATTCTGAAATTGCAATCTTCTAACAAATTATAATTCACATGATCTTACTTATTTCTCAGCGAGGCATCTCAGATCTCTATCTATCTAGCTAATGTCATAACTTGAATACTGATGCACACCCACATCTGAGGAATCTGAAAATAAACTAGCCTGCAGATTCTCTGGAGTAGGTTTGTGCTTCTGTGGTCCTCGGTACTGTGTGGAGCTTTGGTGTCAGAGTACTAGTATCATCCTCAGCTCTGTACTGAGCACATGCTGCTACAATACAACACCTAACTAGTCACATATTAATGCTAGTTGATTTTGAGTACAAAAAAACCCAAAACAAAATAGATACAGTACATTTAAAAAACACTCAACAAAAGGGATATTATTCATAGTTGCACTGGTTGCCAAAAATAAACAATCATTGCAGCATAATGATTCATACGCATAAGTATAATAAGCAACAAACAATATCGACAACTACACAAATCAATGCTGTCAGTGAACATACAGTCTTTGAACTATATTTAGTTGGCATAGTGGGACTCATCAACCTCCGCTAAATAAATCTGAGAAACAAATGAGGCAGAATTAAAGGGTTTGGTTAGCTCTTACTCTTGCACCATAGGAGAGTATTAAGGAATATATCATGGAAATGAGTGCAGCTGAGCACAGCAAATGTGTCTCTATTTTTGAAAATGACAAGGAGGAAATGAATGCGCACCCTTTGGCATTGGAAAATGGAAATGCGGATTCTGTCGTCGGAAAACAAAATGTCTTGTTGCAAATGTTCTGCAGACATCCTGGATGCCATAACTGGAGTGTCTTACGGCCTCTTGTGGAATGGGATGGTAATCAGAGTTTAAGTGTGTGTGTGTGTGTGTGTGTGTGTGTGTGTGTGTAGGGGTCATGAGTGTTGTAAAGATGTGAGCCACAGCAGCAGTAGTTGGAGCCCGAGCATTGGCCAAAGACACGAGCTTAGACAGGTCCCTCCTCCACAGTCTGAATCATCTTCCTGTTGAACAAATCAGCCGTCAATCACTCAGATAAACAGTTGACGCAGCGCTAACACAGCCACCATCACCATCACAACTTTTGCTACCAACAACAACGAGCAGTTCATGAATGTATTGTGTCTTGTCCTACAGTGTTCTACCATACTGATATCCCTATTAGCCTATCCATCACCAGTTTAATATTTTATGAACATTTTACATTCATCCTAGAGCTGAGCAGCTGCCTATGGAAGCTTTGTATCTACCGTACAGTTAGAACAGCATCAATCTCTTTTATCGTAGCGTACATCCTATAAATTTTCATTCATAGTCCCCAGAAGGGACTAAATAAACATTGGCTATAAATAGGCGCATTCATGTTTTTGTGGTGGAGAGGATATGTATCAGTCAATGGTTAGAGAAGAAGAGCCCCCAGGAACCTTTGAAGTCAATTAAAGCAGTAACATTTATTGAAGATTCTGATCAGGAGGAAAAGGAACATTGCCGAGTATAAGGAGTCAGTGCTCGAGTCCTCGTATTACTACCTTCCGCCTCGATGTAAACCAACGCCAAGTCACGCTAAAAGTAGCCCTCACACCCATATAAGTACTAGTTCTGGTGCCTCTAGCTATTTGCCTTTTGGAGTGGCCGGTGTGGGAGGAGCCACTGACAGCCTCCTCTGACCTTGGTTGCCAGGTCAATGCAGAGATAGGCAGCTACGTGTTTTCCTTGAGTAACCCATGTCTCAGCTCTACTTTCTGAGAAGACAGTAGCCTTAAGATTTAGTGCTGTTTACAGGGAGCAGTAGTAACCTCAAGAATCCCTGAATTTAGAAAATTCCATTCCAACAGTTTTCACATATTTGTGTAAGTCACTGTCATTCTACATGCCCGCCAATCTTCAGCTTTAAATGCTCTGCCGCTGTTATAGAGGTGTTTCGGGCCTCATTCTGCTTTACATACACGTGTGGTATGTGCATGCCCCTGACTAAAGTGTGTGTGGATACTTTTTGTATTTGATGGGAGTATTCAGGATATCCGTGCATGCCAAAGGCCCAGGAGAAAGAGGTGGGAGTTTTCTGTAATCAAAGGGCAGGAAAGCCACGTGGAGCTTCCTCTGTTTACTCCAGTGACAAACTGGACTGGCCTAGACACAAACTGTCTTCCCACGAGGAACCCAGCCAAAAGAAATGGGACAGATTGAAAGAGGAAAACCGAAGCAGACTCCATTTACTCTGTTCATCTACTTCCTATTCCTCCCCTTCCCTTTGCTTCTCAGCACAGCCTCTCCACAACATAAACAAGCAGGCACATGAATTAGTGGCCCGTTGTATGTGTGATCTACGCCTTAAGAACACAATGAAAGGCTGAGATCACAAAGATATGGGAAATATTTTTTTCCAAATATTTAGACGTGTTATAAACTGTTGAAAGTTGGGTGGCGAAGCAATGATCTCACACAAGTTATCCACCTCACTCCTTTGTTTTACTGATTTACCTCAAATACATGAATGTGTTTCATCTGATCTTATAATCTTATCATAATGCACTGCAATCTCTGTAACCCTGGAACACAAAATATATTCAATTGTGCTTGTATATTTGGTTGACAAAGCATTTAGCTGTTCTAAATAAAAATATTATTCTGCAGATATGTGTGCTGCTATTGTTGAATGGTGGGCTGATGCTTTTATATCAAATTGAAATAACACTTCCAACTGCCAATTGTTGATGTAAAAGACAGGGGAA